>OZ038450.1:5906894-6091242 GCA_964036195.1 Sphaerolaimus hirsutus | reverse complement strand
AAAAACTCTTGCCTAGCAATTTTCTATTCTAGAATACTATGGACACCCCATTTTTCACATATACGGTGAGAGCAGAGGCTGAAAATTAGACACTTTATTGTCAACATATGGAACTTGATGGAAAGCATGAGAGAGCCAAATTGGACACGCACCACGGGCCTGGATTTGGGTTTGAAACTTAAAATGCAATTTACTCAAAATCGCATTTTGTGGACTTGTCGTCATTTAGAATGCGACGCCTCAGTTGCATACCTACCGTATTTCCTCGAAATACCCCCCCCCCCCCCCCTCGAAATACCCCCCCCCCCTCGTTTAACCCCCCCCCCCTCTCGGGACCACTATGAAACAATCACCCCCCGGGGGGTATTTCAAGGAAATACGGTAGTTTAATAGTGCTTTTGATAAAATACTGCACCATTTTGCTGGGGATGCAATGGCCCCTGGCCTGGCACCACACCACTGAAAGGTGCTATGCTGTTTTTGGAAGAAGCCACTTACAAGTTAGCGCCAATGGTACCACAACGAAATGGTAACATACCGTATTTACTTGAATAATCTCCCTGGGGGATTGTTATTTCGTCAGACTTTTTTGATGGGGGATTATTTAAGAAGGAATTATTGTTTCGTCAAAGTTTTCAAGCATGTTTATATCAATTCATTTTGCAAAATATGCTTTATCAACAAGATATTTTTTACAAATTTGAATATTTGATAATTGTATTTTTATTTATTAATTTTATTCTTCAATTTTCCATGGGGTGTAAAAAATTTTTTTTATGGGAAACGGAAACGGAAACGGAAAAACTTTTTCAGCGGCCGGAAAACGGAACGGAAAACGGAAAAAAATTGCACTTGGTGGAAAACGGAAACGGAAAAAAAATTTCAGCGGCCGGAAAACGGAAAAAGCGGCCAGAAAAACGGAAATGGAAACATCAAATTTGCACAGAAATGGAAAAACTTTGCTGGAAAACTGCTGAAATTTTGCTGGAAGTGGAAAAAATTTGCAGTAATTTTGCAGGAAACAGACAATTTTTCACATCATTGACAATCTGCATGAATTTTTACCAGTTTGGCTGATCAGAAAACAGAAAGTTGAGCCAGAAAAAAAATAAAATGAGGCAGAAAAATGGAAAATTAAGGTGGAAAATGGAAAAAGGTGGAAAAACTGGAAATTGAGGTGGAAAATGGAAAAAAAGGCGGAAAAAATGAAAATTTAGCCGGAAAACGGAAAATGAGCCGGAAAAACGGAAACGGAAAAAAAAGTTGCCGGAAAACGGAACGGAAAACGGAAATTTGACACCCTACTTTTCCATTTTTTCCTGAGATTTTGCCAACCCTGGTTATAAGATGCCGCGACTAGTGATGGAAAAAGCGCCAGGCCTTTAGCGCTAAGCGCCATGGCTCTTTTCTGGACCACGGCGCCAAGCGCCAATGGCGCCAGGAAGCTATAGCGCCAAGCGCCAATGGCGCCATGAAGCTATTGGCATGGCGCCATTGGCGCTTGGCGCTAAAGTGAGAACGCTTTTTATTATGCAGCACGATGTCCCGAATAACACCCCCCCCCCCCGGAAATTTTTTTTCCAGCTATCTACCCAACCTCCGCGAGGGTCAAAATCAAGGGGGTTGGATTGGGTAGATACACTCATTTTCGGTGGGGGTGCATCTCAAGGGAAGAGTATTATTTCTCCAGCTCACTCAGACCTGGATGAATTTCAAGGGGTAAATTGAAAAAGACCCACCTTGAATAACACCCACTCAAATAACACCCCCTTGAGTAAATTCCCCTACAAAACTAACAGATGAAATGATAACTCACTGGGGTCTTATTCGAGGATATAGAGATGCTGGAATTGTGAATAAATGAGGAGCAATTTTGGACAACCTACCTATGCAACATTTCAATGTTTTTAGGGTACTCAGTGATCAAATGCAAATTTAACAGGGCTTGGGAACAAAAATTTTGTCAGGTGCATGAAATCGTTAAGCCCACTTGTTTACTAGAATTCTTCCTGGATTTTTTATAATCATGGTTTTTTGGCGCAATTCAAAATGCTGGCGACAGGCGCCAACAGCGCCACCATAAAATGGCGTCAAACGCCATGGTACTTTCTCAGGTCCCGGTTTTCCAGCTGCAGACATTCGTCGAACTGGACCAAGTTGCAGACACTCTTTATCAAGTAGACCAAGTTTAATTTGCAAAATCACGCAGTGTCAAGTCACGTAAAATGTCGCCAAGACAGCCGAATGTCTAGTAAAAAATAAAATTTGCCATTTTACAGGACAATTTACATGACTTTTAACACTTTGTATGAAATTTTACAGGGTCTGAGAGCGTCCCCAAGCCGCAACCTACTATATAAAAACCGAATAATGCCACAGGTGTTGCCTTAAGTGCCACCGCACCGCGCGCACTGACCACCGATGGCGGGCGTACAGGAAAATTCTCATATCGTCGACCTTTGCCGCCAGCTTGCTGCAGATTTCAACCGGGCAAAAGCGCATCACAGTGTGTGTATCCAGAGTTGATAGTGGGTATTAACTTTTACTCTGAAATACGCGTAAAACTGCCTACTGGGTAAATACTCATGGGTACAATACATTAATTGTACCAGTACCCGTCTGTACGCGTACATTTTCATCAGTACTGGGTACTTCTGAGTATTATATAAAATTCAAATATGAACACAAAAAGCAAATAAAATTCAAATATGAACACAAAAAGCAAAGAGTATTCAAATATTAACTGTATGCCTGCATTAATTAATATTTTCACGTGTAATTCGTTCTTAGAATGCAGGCAGCTATTGTCCAAACCTAGTGGTCTGTTGCATAAGTTTTTGTTATTTCCAGCTCGTTTCGCATTGGCCCCCAACACGCTAGTTGACATCGACACCAAATGTCAACTGGTTTCGTTCCCAATTCAAAGCTTGCGTTTGAACGTCATTCGTCGGCTCGTCAGTAAGCTTTGAATCGGGTTCAGCACCAGTTGACATTTGGTGTCGATGTCAACTAGCATGTGTCGGCCCAATGGAGCATCCAGAACGATCAGTTAGGTTTCAGCCGGGTTATATAAGCTGGAATGATTTTAAGTGTAAGATTTTACTGTGAAATTGATTATGTAAAAGTGGATCCAGTCCTAATCCATCTCTCAACAATATCTAAAATTCAACATGCATAGCCCACCATTCCCAGAGTTTTCGATTTTTGGTAGAATTCAATAAAATCAGTTGGAAAACTATAGCTGATATTACCAACCCTCTTTTATGTAATCAATTTCGTGGTTACCAACCTTCTTTTATGTAATCAATTTCGCGGTAAACTTATATTCTTTAATTTTACATGGAGCTGTTATCCCAGCTCATATTTACACCCAGACTAGCATTGAAAAAATCGTCAATTTAAAAAAAATATGATTAAAAATAATCTCACAAAATCTCTCAAGAAAAAAAAAGAATTGAATCTCTCTGTAAAAACCTGGAAAAAATATATACATATATAAATATCAGAATTTGAGAGATTTTCTGATATTTTTAAAAATCTCAGAAAATATCTCAAAAAGAAAATATAATTAAATCTCTAGAAAATCACGAAAAAAATATAAATCTCAGAAAATCTTATATTTTCTGAGATTTTTCAAATATAAATCTCCCCAGAGATTTTTTCAATGCTAATCCGACTGAAAACTCACTATCCAAGATGATCCAATGGGTGATGATCCTGAAACGGCAAAAACTTTACAGCAAGCCAATAGACAAGTACTGGGTAAAAACAAAGTATTTTACCCAGGTATCTTTGAAGTTGGGTAAAATGAAAGTATTTAGCAGTACAGGTACTTTTGAAAAAATTTAGTACTTAAAAAACTCTTGCTGTGTATACGTGTGAATGCCAAACCCTGTGAAATCCGCTGCAAAAATGTCGTGCAAAGCGGCTAATCCACAGTAAATAATGTGCTCGTGAAGTGCACTGAAGTGGTCTGAAGTGCCACTTGTGATCACACTTCAGAGCCCGATCAGGTCTGATCACCAGGCACTTCACGGCCCGTGATCACACTTCAGAGTCTGATCACGCCTGATCACAGATGGAATGCACTTCACCGACACTTCACGCGCATTTTATTTCTACCGTATTTCCTCGAAATACCCCCCCCCCCCCTCGAAATACCCCCCTCGTTTGACCCCCCCCCCCATCTCGAGACCACTATGAAACAATCACCCCCCCCCCCCTCGAAATACCCCCCCCCCAGATTGAGTGTAAAGAGAACGTACATGACAAATACTGCAGTTTGTGTTCTGTGTAGTGCAGAACACACGTTAAAACAATGTCGGAATCACGTTAGAACAGTGTTTATACCATCTACGTACTTAATATTAGTCTACATAACCTTATAAATGGCGGTTTTTGTTGTATTTTTCGACGTCTGCGTACGTTTCAGACGACAATTTTGAACTGGGATTTAAAAAATTTTCTTATGAAATAATAACCCCCCCCTCGAAATAACCCCCCCCCCTCCTCGTTTAACCCCCCCCCTCGGGACTACTATGAAACAATCACCCCACGGGGGGTATTTCGAGGAAATACGGTAAATTGTTTACAGAAATAAAAAATCAGAAATTCGTGAAGTGCGTTGAAGTGCCTGCGAGCGTATGCGTGAAGCCACTTCACCGCAGATCACGGCAGATCACCAGCGCCATTTTTTGCTGTGATCGTCATGTAAGATGCCCTGCCAAATTTTCTTTTTCTTTATCACTGGTGATTTGACAGTTTTCATTATATTAGGTTGTAAACTAATGAAGTGTCTTTTTTCGATTTCATACAAATATACATTTGTGCATCCCACATTCTTTTGTACATTGACCGATTTTGATGCCATTTGAGTATGTTGGGGTTTGGGGTCTGGGCTATGAAGAAATGTTTTTGTTTCCTCGAATAATCCCCCAGTCCCGAGATAAGGGGGGTCTATAAAAAGGTGGTCATTTTGCATGGCCGATCTACACATTCACTTTGAATCTTACTCACCAGCCATTTCTGGGCCAATTTGGATCGTTCGACACTTAAAATGATCAGCACAACCAGTAAATTTTTGTGGTTGGATTAGTGATGTCTAAATTACGTATGCCGATTTGACCCAGTTTTTAAACACCAAAAATAAATTTTTCTAAACATGCTATCTAGGGTTGGCCGATGTTTTTTTTAAACGTTTTTTTTTTTTAAACATTGACATCTGTAATGTTTTTTTATAAAAAAAAACATCGACCAAAATTTTTTGTACTAAGAAATAGATACTTTGATACTAAAAATGCCACAAAACCAATGAAAACAACCACCAATGTCAATTTGTGTGTGTAATTGCGCGCTTGCGCGCAAACATTTTGCAAAATACCTAGTGCTATGTGCTACCATGGGTTAATAAGCTGTCATATGCTGCTGTACTATATAATATTGAGGTAATATGCTTCCATGTACCTCCACAGTGTGTAACTTCACTCCCAAAGTAACAAGCTCCTTTTATAACCTTGTTTGAGCACTATTCCGTGCCAAACTTTACCTGAAGTCACGAACATTCGACTATAAGGCGATATACGAACGATATGTCGACAAAAAATGGATATTTTTGACACAAATCACCACTTATAATGCTATCCCATGGCTCCACAGCCATTATATGGTCATATATAACATCGCAGAGTATTGCCACTGACTGATATACCTATATATGTTGACACAAGGTCATATCTGGGAGCTTTTAAAAAAAAACGTTTTTTATTTAAAAAAAACGTTTTTTTTATAAAAAAACATCGAGTTAAAAAAAACGTTTTTTTTCCAACCCTAATGCTATCATATACTTTAGACAATGGGGATTCATATACCAAACAAAATTATTTCAATATCTCTTTCCAATCAAAAGTAATAGAACTTTAAATTTCCGCCTCCCATACATGTAAATAACTAATCAAGAACGATGAATACAGATAGCCTGAGCATAAAAATGAAACTTACAGGTTTTTCTGATCATTTTAAGTGTTCATTGGTGGAAATTAGCTGAGAAATGGCCGAAATATGGATTTCTGAAGTCACATGCATTTGCTCGTCATGCAGATTTTTCTATTTATTGTTGGGAGGCGAATGTTTGAAGTGATATAACTTTTGACTGGAGAGAGATATTGAAATAATTTTTGGGCCAGATTTATTCTTTTTGTCTATAGTATATGATAGCAACTTCAAACAAATCGTCTTGAAAAATTATAATTAGGATTATTTTTCATGTTCAAAAACCGGGTCAAATCGGCATACGGGATTAAGACATCACTAACTCGACCACAAAAATTGAATATGCGGATTGTCCTCGTTATTTTAAGCGTTGAACGATCCGAATCGGCCCAGAAATGGCTGAGTTATTAAGCTTCAAAGTCAATGTGCATATTGGCCACGTAAAATGACCACCTTTTTATAGACCCCCCTTATCTCGGGACTGGGGGATTATTTGAGCAAACAAAAACATTTCATCATAGCCCAGACCCCAAACCACAACATACTCAAATGGCATCAAAATCGGTCAACGTAAAACACAATGGAAAGCACAAATGTATATTTGTATGAGACTAGCAGGATTCTCTCCGACCTTCGGTCAGGTTTTGTGGTTCTCTACAATTAATACCATTGGAGAAAATATGATACTTTAGTTAAGTTTGCCCACATGCTAGGCATGTGTTTTGAAATGCAGTATGTAATGTACCAACAATAACAAGACCAATACCAAAGATGCAATGTTTTGGAATGGATTTTTGTAAACTTGGTTGGTAAAATGTAAAACTGTTAACTGTAAAATGGTTGGGCATGAAACTCGGTAGTAAAATGTGGACAGTTTGCGATTTGGTATGATGGTGTGCAGTGTGCATTCTGTGTGGTATAGGTTTTGTGATATGATAGTGTGGTTTTTGCAAGGTGTCAAACTTTGTTGTAATCTTCAATTGGTTACATTTGTGCTTTGCTGTTCTTTTTGTGTTTGTCAATCCTTGTGGCATTAATTGTAGAGAACCACAAAACCCAACTGAAGGTTGGAGAGAATCCTGCTATAGGTACCCACTACTCAGAGGCTTGCAAAAACTGACACCCCAATGGGGACCCCCCTCCAAATGGCACCCCCCGGGGAACCCCCCAAAAGTGTCACCCCCTGGGAACTGCCCAAAAATGAGACCCCCTAGGGCCCCACAAATATGGCACCCCCTGAGGACCACCGAAAAATGGCACCCCTTAGGGACCCCCCAAAAATGGCACCCCCTTGGGACCCCCCAAAATAGCACCCCCTGGGGACCCCCCAAACATGGCACCCCCTAGGAACCCCCACAAAAATGGCACCCCCTGGGGACCCACCCAAAGTTGGCTCCCCCTGGGGACTCTCCAAAAATGGCACCCCCTGGGGACCACCCCAAAATGGCACCCCCTTAGGACCCCCCTGCAAAAAAAAATATAGCACCCCCCTGAGGACCACCAAAAAATGGCACCCCTGGGGACCACCCCAAAAAATGGCACCCTATGTGGACCCCCTTGAAATGGCACCCCCATATGTACCTCCAGAAAATGGCACCCCCTGGAGACCTCCCAAAAATGGCACCCCATGGGGACCCCCTCTAAATCCTGTAAACACAGCCCCTAGTTTGGAAACTCCTGTAAACTCAGCCCCTAATTTGGAAACTCCTATAAACTCAGCCCCTAACTTGCAAACTCTCGTAAACTCAGCCCCTAACTTGCAAACTCCCATAAACTCAGCCACTTATTTGTAAGCTCCCATAAACTCAGCCTCTAATTTGAAAACTCCCATAAACTCAGCCCCCAATTTTGGAAACTCCTGTAAACTCAACCCATAATTTGGAAACTGCTGTAAACTCAGCCCCTAATTTAGAAACTCCCATAAACTCAGCCCCTAATTTGGAAACTCCCTTAAAATCAGCCCCTAATTTGGAAACTCCCATAAACTCAGCCCCTAATTTGGAAACTCCCGTAAACTCATTTTCAGGTTTATGGTAATGTTGTGTGAAAATGGTATGAATATTTCAAAAAATCACTATCATCAATCCACAAATGCATCAATTCACAATTTTCAATTTTTTAGCCCCAAGGGTTAGACTTAAAAGGTTATGGTAATGTAGAGTAGAAATGGAGTGCACATCTCAAATCACTGCAATAAAAAACCCACAAACGCATCATTTCACAAATTGAAAGTTTTTGTGCCCAGGGGTTCATTATCAGGGTTTTAGTAATGTGGTGTCAAAATGGAGTGCATATTTGAAATCGCTACAATCAGAAACCCACAAACACATCATTTTATGATTTGAAAATTTTTGGCCCTGGGGGTTCATTTTCAGGGTTATGGTAATGTAGTGTCAAAATGAAGTGCATATTTCAAATCAAGGCAATCAAAAAGCCACAAATGCATCATTTCACAATTTCTAATTTATTAGCCCCATGGGTTCAATTTAAGGCTTACAGTAATGTAGAGTTGAAAGTGAGTCATTTCAAATCAGTGCAATAAGAAACCTGCAAAATGCATCATTTTACAAATAGAAATTTTTGGGTCTAGGGGTTCAATTTCAGAGTTTTAGTAATGTAGTGTCAAAATGGAGTGCATATTTGAAATCACTACAATCAGAAACCCACAAATGCATCATTTTATGATTTGAAAGTTTTTGGCTTAGGGGGTTCATTTTTATGGTTATGGTAATGTAGTGTCAAAATGAAGTGCATATTTCAAATGAGTGCAATCAGAAACCTGAAAATGAATGATTTCACAAATTGAAAGTTTTTGGCTCCAGAGGTTCATTTTCAGGGTTATGGTTATGTAGTTTTCAGGGTTATGTAGTGTCAAAATGGAGTGCATATTTCAAATCAGTGCAATTAGAAACCCA
The DNA here is from genome assembly GCA_964036195.1 of Sphaerolaimus hirsutus. Classification (NCBI taxonomy): domain Eukaryota; kingdom Metazoa; phylum Nematoda; class Chromadorea; order Monhysterida; family Sphaerolaimidae; genus Sphaerolaimus; species Sphaerolaimus hirsutus. The sequence goes on along the minus strand of OZ038450.1, from coordinate 6,082,339 downwards.
CATTGAATCATTTCACAATTTCTAATTTTTTAAGCCCTGGGCATATTTGAAATCACTACACTCAGAAACTCACAAATCCATCATTTTATGATTTGAAAGTTTTTGGCCCAGGGGGTTCATTTTAGGGTTATGGTAATGTAGTGTCAAAATGAAGTGCATATTTCAGATGAGTGCAATCAGAAACCCGAAAATGCATCATTTCTCAAATTGAAAGTATTTAACCCCATGGGTCCATTTTGAGGGTTATGGTAATGTAGTGTCAAAATGGAGTGCATATATCAAATCAGTGCAATCAGAAACCCAAATTTGAAATCAGTGCAATCAGAAACCCAAAAATGCATCATTTCACAAATTGAAATTTTTTGGCCCCAGTGGTTCATTTTCAGGGTTATGGTAATGTAGTGTCAAAATGAAGTGCATATTTCAAATGAGTGCAATCAGAAACCTGAAAATGCATCATTTCTCAAATTGAAAGTATTTGGCCCCATGGGTTCATTTTTCGGGTTATGGTAATGTAGTGTCAATGGAGTGCATATATCAAATCAGTGCAATCAGAAACCTAAATTTGAAATCAGTGCAACCAGAAACCCAAAAATGCATCATTTCACAAATTGAAAGTTTTTGGCCCCAGTGGTTCATTTTCAGGGTTATGGTAATGTAGTGTCAAAATGGAGTGCATTATATATCAAATCAGTGCAATTAGAAACCCACAATGCATCATTTCACAATTTGAAAATTTTGGCCCCATTTTGGGTTCAATTTCAGGGTTATCGTAATGTACTGTCAGAATGGAGTGCATATTTCAAATCATTGTAATCAGTAACCCACAAATGCATTATATCACAATTTATATTTTTTAGCCCCGGGGGCCTCACTTAAGGATTATGGTAATGTTATTGTTAACTCCCATAAACTCAGCCCCTAATTTGGCAAACACCCATCAACTCAACTCCCATAAACTCAGCCTCTAATTTTTAAACTTGTGTCAACAGCCCCTTATCTTTAAACTTCTGTCAACTCAACCCTAATTTATCAACACCCATCAACTCAACCCTGAATTGTAAACTCAGCCCCTAAAAACTCAAGTCAACCCCCTATACATGTGCAATTGCATTCTTGGGAAGCAACTTTGCCATCTACTAACCCTGTTTGTCAAGATTGTAAAGGGCATTTGTACTAATAAATAGTGACTGCATTGTGTGCAAAAACACACACAAATCGGGCACAATGAGGCCTGTGATTGTGCCTCCTATCTTTTGCATTGAAGCATCCTTACACAGCAAAAAATGGGTTCGTGAAGTGTGTGGAAGTGCGCTCTGTGAAGGCACTTCCACTCACTTCCACACACTTCACGAAGTTTTCGGTGAAGTGTCTTCCACTCACTTCACCTAGCTTCACGAAGACCGAAATTTGTGAAGTGCACTTCACGAACTTTTGCAGCATACTTTGCATGGTTCGTGAAGTGCCGTGAAGCATCTGGGATGTAGTGAAGTGTCTTCACGCCGACATTGCGCGTCTGCGTGAAGACACTTCAAGACACTTCACCGCGCATCACACACCCATTTTTTGCTGTGTTAGCGTGCAGTTCTCTCGAAATTGTATAGGTGGAGATGGCGAAAAAAGACACTTCATTAGTTTACAACCTAATACTTACTTTTTACACTGCCTGACGTTTGACATTTTACAGCGCATTTTGCAGAGCCCGCAGGTAGCGTCAGGTCAGGTGTGCAAATCGGTTTAGACAAATAAAGTGTCAGTTAGAAACATTTTTGAATAGTGGAGAGACGAATTTATTTACCTAGAAAATTCACTTTGACCTTCATTTATTCTTTACCCAAAGTGCATTTCTGCGGCAAATAAATTCGATGATGAAAAGGGGAGCGCCGCGCCAGCCCAGAGCGCTCTAAATTGGAAGCTGGGTGAACTGTCTCGCCATCGACCCCTGGCGCTGGTAATGGTGCCGCAGGGGTAGGAAATCGAGGGTTGGGGGGAGGGTTACGCCCCCACGACCGCCCAGCTATCTATCCCGGAGAACGCTCAGCTATCCACATATCAATTCCGGAGGCAAAAGTTTGAGCTACTATCCCCTACTCCACTCCCCAAAATCGACCCGCTATCTACCTATTTGGAGCAGTTTTTGAGAAACTATACCCCAATTTTCGCTCAAAATAGTCAATTTTTTTGTACCTTTTTTAGATAGATTTTCATCTCCAAAATGTTCATGTGTCTAACTGCTTATTTTCAGCTATTTCTAGTACTATGTGCTTACCGTATTTCTTCGATTTTATTGCCTTGTTCATTCGCATTGCCGTGCTCGATTACTTTGCCGGGTTTGTGGGGCATCTGAAAAATACATTGCCGTGTTTCTGAGATTTTTTAAATATAAATCTCCGAGAGATTTTTTCAATGCTAGTCATGTTACATAACATTTTATGTGACTTTTGACACTGCGTGACCACTGCTTTGTCCAACTATTAGGTATGGCTTGGTATACCTTAGGCAACATATGCATACATATTATATTATATTCATGTAATGCATGTAAAGATGGGGCATCTGTTCGGACCCGTTTTGGAAAAAAGCATGAACTTTTTGGAAAAAAAGCAGTTGACCATTTTCTCCAAACACTTTAGAGGGTTTGACATTATTAAACAAACGACCCCAACCAAAATACACAAACCCCTACCAGTCAAAGTTTCAAGGCTCAGAGACCCCACCACCCACCAGTATGAGACTTGACTCCAAAGTAGCCAGCCATCTGTTTGAGAAACCTGAGCGAGTCGCGAGTTTTGAAGTCCCTGCGGCTGATGCGGAACAGCACATGCGGCTGCCACGCCCAGACCCCGCAAATGTCAAATGCCAACAAAAGGGTCAAAAGTAGTGATGGAACAAGCGCCAGGCGTTTAGCGCCAAGCGCCAAAAGCGCCATGGCGCTTTTCATACCCACAGCGCCAAGCGCCAATGGCGCCAGAGCAAAATAGCGGATAAGTTGAGTTTAAATAAAATAAAATAAGTTGAGGCTTAAAATGAATAAAGGTGGATACAATGGATACATTTTTGAGAAAACAGAAGGCACTTGCTCTTGCTCCACGTCCAAATATGATGACCTTTGAATAAAAAAGCACAATTAAACACCTCTACTTGTATTCTATGTAAATAAAGTTGTCTCCTAATATAAATCAATATTTAATAAATATGTCCCATAACACCCTTACATAAATCAATATTTATTCAGTTGACCTAAAGTTGATCAACTGGAGATTCGATTTCACAGCATCATGGCAATTGTTATAATCAAGGTTGGCGCTTTTTTGGCGCCATTTAAAATGCCGGCGCCAGGCGCCAATAGCGCCACCAGAAAATGGCGCCAAGCGCCAAAAGCGCCATGGCGCTTTTTGAGAGCCCGGCGCCAAGCGCCAATGGCGCCACGCTAAAATAGCGCCAAGCGCCAAAAGCGCCATGGCGCTTTTTGCTTTGGCGCTAGCGCCAGGCGCCAGCGCCATGGCGCTTTTCCATCACTAGTCAAAAGTAATGTAACATACCCTGTAGAAAGTCAAATGTCATGCAAAGGGTCAAAAGTCGTGTAATATGCCGTGGAAAATTACCGGGCATTTTCCATGACTTTTGACACTTTGCATGACATGGCATCACAGAGTCTGGGAGGGACAAAACGCACACCTGCGAGTCAAACAATTCCATGCAACACAAGTGCAGTGATGGACACTGGAGTCAACATCACATGCAGGTGCCACTCCCAGACCCTGTAAAATGCCCTGTCAAATGTCAAACATCATGCAAAGTGTCAAAGGTCATGTAATTTGCCCTGTAAAATGTTTATTGTCAGGCAGTGTCTAAAGTTTGACGTTTGACATTTTACAGGGTCTGTGAGTGTTCCCCGGTGAATGCCCAGCCACAACGCCCACCTGCGAGTCAAACAACACCACACAACGTGCACATCTGGTGGCAGTCCCAAGCCCTGTAAAGTGTAAAGTAAAGTGTCAAATGTAAAGTCAAATGCAAAGTAAACTGTCAAATGTAAAGTCAAATGCAAAGTAAACTGTCAATTGTCATGCAAAGTTCAGTAATAAATCTTTTCTTTTTGTTTTGATTGACACTTTACTTTGCATTTTGAATTTACATTTGACACTTTACTTTACACTTTACAGGGCTTGGGACTGCCCCCTGCTGGCGGGTGCAGTGATGGACACTGGAGTCAACGAGTGCACCCAGTGGCATGAAAGCTCATGCATGCAAATGACACAAAGGCACCATTCACGCAAATATAAACTAGGTACCTAACGCGGGTCTAGAGTAGAACTGTAGATGGGTGAAAAGTGATGTCATCAGATCACAACACAAATACATAATGACCACATAACGTTTGAAATTACATAAAAATACAGCCAGCGTAATGAAAGTCACCATCAGTTAGGCCGGAATTAGAGCTCAGCGTCGATTCGACGTGAAATGATGACGTGAAATGACGTCGTGAAATTAATTACACGAGTGTGGATCATGCTACGGGTCTACAATTTTCTAAGGATAATATATGAATCAATACCTTAATTGTGTCCAATACTGAGTGTTATCAGCCACAACTAGAGCGAATTGAAAAATTCAATTTTTATCATTCCACGTCATCATCATTTCACGTCACAGTGTCAGGGAACAACTTGACATTTCACGTCAGACTATTGCAAGCAGCAGTCTGACGCGAAATGTCAAGTTGTTCCCGGACACTGTGACGTGAAATGATGATGACGTGGAATGATAAAAATTGAATTTTTCAATTCGCTCTAGTTGTGGCTGATAACACTCAGTATTGGACACGATTAAGGTATTGATTCATATATTATCCTTAGAAAATTGTAGACCCGTAGCATGATCCACACTCGTGTAATTAATTTCACGACAACATTTCACGTCATCATTTCACGTCGAATCGACGCTGAGCTCTAATTCCCGCTTTAAAGCTGGAAAATTCATTTTATTGGAATTTTCCAGCAAACATGTGAAAGCAATAGAAAATTGAAAAGCATCGCTTAAATGGTACAGAAATGGCAAGATCTAGTAGAGCACGAAATGGAGAGTGGAAAAATGGTAAAACAGAGTCACCAAAAACTGAGCAGCACTGGAGTGATAATTGATGGGAACAAAACACTACAATGCACACCTCAATCTATCCGCCACACGACAGCTCCCAACATTGGAAAGTGCCCTGTAAAATGTAAAATGTCATGCAAAGTGTAAAAAAGTCATGGAAAATGCCCTGGAAAATGGCAGACAAAGTTACATGACTTGAAACTGCATGACATTTGACATTTTATAGGCTCCGAGAGAGGCACCAGGACCACAAATAAACAAAATCCCAGTTGTTTGGCGAGCAGCGAATGGTGATGTTTGAACATGGCCTCCACATGGGCGCTGCAGCCACACTTGTGATGGCAAACCTCCTGAAAAAGTGTAGAAATATTTAAGTTTTTTTTCCTAAAATGCGACCTCTCCAATAGTGCGACACCCTTGGGCATGTTGTGTGAGTATAATGCGACACCCTCCAATAATGCGACTCCCTGAGAAATAAAACGACATAAAAAACGACGTAACGATGTCGCAATCTGCAGAAGCCGCGGATTCGGCGCTTTCGGACAAGGCGGCGGGCAGTTGGCAAGAGGCCAGCCGCGTCGCTACCGCCACTATTCACTGTCCATTCACTGTTCAAACTGTTTACAATGTCATGCTCACACTCGAGTTATGTGGACAGTGTAGTGGTTGATTTGAGACAAAATAAAATGCGACACTCTCCAATAATGCGACATCTCCGATAGTGCGACCTCTAAAAATGTGCTGAAAACAATAGTACGACAGCCGTATTATTAGAGAATTTACGGTGCCTGTTTCTTTTGTCGCTTTTGCACCGTGAAATATCTATAATAAAAGTTCTGGGAAAAATATACCCCCTTAAATAACTCCCCCCTAAAAAAGTCTGGCGAAAAAATAACTCCACTGGGGTCTTACTCGGTGATATTTATACGATAGCTGAGATGACTTCAGGATAGTTTCACAGTTTCAAGCAGAGTTGCGAAAGCGTATTTACGCTTACCCGAAATACCCGGGTAAATGGGTATTTATATTTACGCTTACGCTTACGCTTTTACAAAATACCCGTACGCTTTATTACGCTTTCCCGACCAAAATACCCGGGTACTAAAAGCGTAAAAAAGGCGTCTCACGCAGTCCAGTTTTACGCTTTTGAAGAAGCGTAAAAGCACAAAAAAGAAAGCGAACGGACTGCGTGCCAAAAAAAGACTGCGTGTTTGCAATATTGCACTGGAAATAGCGGCACATGTAGAAATTTTGTGACGCAATATAAATGTCTGGTTTATTTAAATTAAGAATTTGCTGAAACATTTTCTAGGGGGTTGGGATTGATAGGTAGATAGTAAATCGATAGAGCTGAAAGTATTTGTGGATAGATAGCTGAAAACTGGGGGTTGGGTATCAGGATCAATATTTGAGCAACCTCTACGATTGATAGATAGCTGGAGCATTTGCTTTCCATAATCAGGATGGTGCGTGGTCCCAAAGGCGAACCATCCGCCAATTACAGTTTTTTAATTTGGGGGGGGGGCACCCCCAATCCCTCTACTAGACCCCTGGTGTTATGTGATGGTTGTGTTGTATGTGATGATTGTGTTGCTGAGAATGTGAAAAAATGTATGGAAACAATAAATAAATTTATCTATAAGCGAAATCAAGGGTGTTTTTTGATGCTCAACAGCAAGAGCACTCTCTTAAAAAAAAATTACGCTTACGCTTTTATTTACGCTTTCCTAGGTATTTTAAAAATACCTTACGCTTTAGTATCCATACTCAAAATTTGGAAAGTGTATTTACGCTTACGCTTACGCTTTCCAAAAATACCGGTATTTTAACAACTCTGGTTTCAAGTGGTACTCGTGTGTCGGGCTCAAAATGAACTTCGGACCAATTTACACGTTTTGAGTTCAGGTGCCGGTTCCGCAAGTGGACAAGTTAAGAGTTAAAAGTCAAGAGTTGAGTAAAAAGACAAATGGCGAGTTAAGAGTAAAGTTAAAGTTTAAGAGAAAAGTTAAAAGTTGAGTTAAAGGTTAATAGTTGAGTTAAAGGTTAAAAGTTGAGTTAAGAGTTAAAAGTTGAGTTAAGAGTTGAGTTAAGAGTTAAGAGACAAGTGGAAAATGAAGGTAAAAAAATATTAAAAAAATAAAAATATGAAATTGGTATCGATACGGGTGTTCGCTGGCATGGTGCCAATGTTGTATGCACGTCATTTGAAAATAACGTATCCAAAAAAATTATCGCTAAAAAAAGAAAAAATCGCCGAACGTTGTTTCGAAATGGCCGTGCGGGGACAAAATATCATTGAAGATCAGCGTATCGCGCTTCTGCAACGAATGACCCATTTGTCTTTTAAATCAACTTTTAACTCATCTTTTAACCTTTAACTCAACTCTTAACATTTAACTCAACTTTTGACTCAACTTTTAACCTTTAACTCAACTCTTAACTTTTAACTCAACTTTTGACTCAACTTTTAACCTTTAACTCAACTCTTAACTTTTAACTCAACTTTTAACCTTTAACTCAACTCTTAACTTTTAACTCAACTTTTGACTCAACTTTTAACCTTTAACTCAACTCTTAACTTTTAACTCTTAACTTGTCTACTTGCGGAACTGGCCCCAGGTGCCAGTTCCGCAAAATGAGAAGTTCAGTGGCAAAGGTGAAGTAAAAGCGCAAAGGCGACGTCAAATGGCAAAACGAAAGCAATGATAAATCACTTTTTATTTTTATTTTTTTACTTCGCTTTTGCCAATTCACTTGCCAATTCACTTGGCCTTTGCGCTTTTACTTCGCCTTTGCCATTTCACTTCTCACTTCTCATTTTGCGGAACTGGCCCCTGGGGCCAGATTTAATACTCCCTACAGATTTGTAGGGTAGGGCGTACGCCCGACAGATTTTTTAAAGTTTCGCCGCATCGACGCACATGCACCGAGAGCAAGGCGGTTCGTAAAATATACGAAACCATCCCTTAAGGTTGCCGATATTGCAATATGACGTATATCACTTCGATTTTGGCCCGGAAATCACGATTTCGTCATTTCTCGGCCGTCTGCCAATTCGTTTTTTATTTTATTTTGTCGGGCGGGTTACTCGCATAGGTCACGCTTTTGTGTAGTCAGGTGGTCACTTTTTAAGTGTTCACTGTCTGCAACCGAAACCATGAGGGCAGCGACAAGAAAGAAATGCATGCACGAGCGTACAAAAGCACGACTTATGCGAGTAACCTGCCCGACAAAATAAAATAAAAAACGAATTGGCAGACGGCCACGAAATGACGAAATCGTGATTTCCGAGCCAAAATCGAAGCGATAACCGTCAGATTGCAATATCGGCGACGTTAAGGGATAGTTTCGTGTATTTTATGAACCGCCTTGCTCTCGGTGCATGTGCGTCGATGCGGCTGAACTTTGAAAAATCTATCGGGCGTACGCCCTACCCTACAAATCTGTAGGGAGTATTAAATCTGGCCCCTGGTGTGCGTTGCCCCAAAATAATAAAATAACACACCATTTACTGGCAATCGAATCGGGGCAATGAGGTGGAGATTTGTTCCAGTTGCAGCGGTCGCCGCCTGAGCCATTAGCAACATTTGTCAGCACCACATTACACACATACCGTATTTCCTCTAGTTGACCCCCCTCGAAATACCCCCAGGTCTGAGCGAACTGGGTGAATAATACCCCCTAAAAGTACCCCAACCCAAATTCAGTGTAAAGTAAATATGCTTGGCGGACAGCACACTTAGTATGGAAGCCTACCATAATTTTATAAATATAATCTTGTGATAAATTTCGTAATTTATTATTCCATAGTAAAAACGAGATAATATGATGAAAAACCCGTGTAGTTTTTACCCGTGTAGTTTTTGGTTCATTATTACGGTGGGTTATGGACAAAAAAAACGAAAACGTTTTTGAATTTTCGAATTTTTTTGGTCTTTTCGAATTTTTGAGCACGCGGTGAAAAAAATACATAAAAATCGAGGTTTTTTCAAAAGATTTGAAAAGACTTTTCGAATTTTAAGGGAATCCGAGGCATCGATGTGTATTCTTAAGTTCAACGTTCTTAATCAATTTGACAGTGGAATTTAAAGCTTTATATCCAATTTTTTTCCAAAAAATTCGAAAACTATTTTAAAAAATTCAAAAACTATCCAAAAAATTTCGAAAACTACCCAAAAATTGGAAAATTCGAAATACGAAAACTACCGAAAAATTCGAAAATTCGAAAACTAAATTCGAAATTCGAAAAGTATTTTGGGGAAAAATTCAAAAAGTCATTTTAGAAAAAATACTCAAAAATTTTTATACTTTTTTTCCAGAGGGTTTGCCATCGTTAGTTATGGTATACTCCTCCAATTACTTTACACTAGTGATGGAATGGCGCCATGGCGCTGGCGCCATTTTATGGCGCCAAAGGGCGCCAGCGCCATGGCGCCATTGGCGCTTGGCGCCCTTTTCTCTGGCGCCATCTGGCGCCTGGCGCCATTATTTCGAATGGCGCCATGGCGCCCTTGGCGCCTGGCGCCATGTTTGCTGGCGCCAATTTGGCGCCCGGCGCCATTGTTTTGGATGGCGCCAGAAATGGCGCCAAAATTCCGCGAATAAACGTGGCCAAATAGGACATCTTATCGTAGACCGTTACACAAAGCAGTCAATGTACTGTATTTCCTAGAAATAGCCCCTCGAATTAACCCCCACCCTCGAAATACCTCTAGATTTTTTGAGTTGAGTAAAAAATTACCCCCCTCCGTGAAATACCCCCATCTGGAGTAATGTACATCTAGCATTGAAAAAATCTCTGGGAGATTTATATTTAAAAAATCTCAGAAAATCTCAGAAAATATAAGATTTTCTGAGATGTATATTTTTTCCATGATTTTCCAGAGAGATTTAATTATATTTTCTCCTGATTGAGAAAATCTCTCGAGAAAATCTCTCTATATTGACCCATTTTCACCCTCAAATTCACTAGTTCATGTGCTTTTTTTCCAATTTTCATCTTTTTTAACTATATATTTGCTTATATACCCATTTTTGGCTATTTTCACCCTATTTGTAGTTTTTCCTCCCCTTTTTCTATTCTATGGCATGAAAGAGCCAATTAAAAAGTTATCTAAAAAGTTAGTAAAAAAACAACATTTTCTGTACTCAAGTACTTTCAAGAAGTATACATAAAAAGAGAGTACTTGTACTTTTTCAGAGGAAATTTAGATGTATTTACTTAGTAGTCAAGTACATGTATTTTTGAGTAAACGTAATTATGTTTTAACCCCTGAACCATACTGAGCCCCTTCAGAATTGCTGTATTGCTAAGCACCAGGTATACATTGGCACTGGATGTTACTACTTGTGCATTGGGTAAACTTATGCACTGGGTTCTAGCTGTTTTAACAACTAAAGAGTTGACAGCATGCTTTGGAAATATTATTTTTTTTACAAAATTTTGGTGAAAAAGCCATCTGATAAATTCTGTGGGGATCATCACATGTGTAAGTAATGTATTCTACTATGAGGAAAAATGTGCCTACACCATATTTTTGTTCATTATTCAGATACTAAATACATGGTATAGTACAGTGTGCCATTGGGGGGGGGGCAGTCCCAAGCCCTGTAAAGTGAAAAGTAAAGTGTCAAATGTAAAGTCAAATGCAAACAAAAGTGTCAATCAAAACAAAAAAGAAAAGATTTTATTACTGAACTTTGCATGACAATTGACAGTTTACTTTGCATTTGACGTTACATTTGACACTTTACTTTACACTTTACAGGGCTTGGGACTGCCACCTGTAGACATGTTATCATATGAATTTGTGAATGAAAAGGTTAAACAACACATAATGTGCTTAATATCTACTCTCAATGGTTCAAACACCTTGAAATATTGATGAAATCATACTTTAAGTTGAGAGATTTTATGAGATTTTTTTGGACTGCAAGAGATTTTCTCAGAGATTCAATTATATTTTCAAAAATGACCCAAGAGATTTAATTATATTTTTTTCTTGAGAGATTTTCTGAGATAATATTTAATTATATTTTCTCAAAAGTGGTCGTTTTTTCAATGCTATGTACATCATGTACACATGTAATCGATGCCTATATGCATCACAGACACGATTAGTTTGTGTAGCTATCTAAATACCGTATATCCTTAAATAAGATCCCTCGAATAACTCCTCCACCTTGAATAAGTCCACCCTCAAAGTTTCTGACGAAAAAAATGACTCCCCTGGGGTCTTATTCGATGATATACGGTACGTTGATACATTTAAATATATCCTCTTTTGTCACTTTTATTACCAGTTTTGGGTATGTAAAAGCCCATCTTTACTACGATACGATTTGTCTCGAAAAATTTTGGGGAAATACAACCACCCCACGAAATTTGCACAATGAAAAATAAACCCCCTATGGGTATTTCGAGGTAATACGGTATAACTGCGATGTAAAGTGAAGCCATTAAAAGATCATGTTCATTGCAAACATGATGTATGTACCTTATTACATATGGGGGGTGTTGAGTGGGGGTTATTTTTTCCCCAGCTCGCTCAGACGGGGGGTATTTCAAAGGGGGGTTAATTCAAGTTCTGTTATGATATACGTGCTTAAATCGTGACTTTTATCGTTGGCGCCATGTTGGCGCCCGGCGCCATTTTTTCAGATGGCGCCGTGGCGCCATTTTCTCTGGCGCCCTTTGGCGCCCGGGGCCATTTTTTTGAATGGCGCCATGGCGCCATTGGCGCCTGGCGCCCTTTTTCCTGGCGCTTTTCCATCACTACTTTACACCTTATAATTGGCATGCTTCCAACGAGAGACATAAATCAGTGCGAGTGCAGACTATCAAGTTTGCCGGGTATAGGTTGTCATAAAGTGATGTCCCGATTTGTATTTCGAGGAGAGTAGTTTGAGGAAATATGGTACTTATCAAATTTTCAAATATTTTTTATGCTTTTCAATTTTTCAGCATCAATTTATTGCATTTTCAAATTTTTCTGGTGAATTTTTATTACACCTTTACATATTACAGCCTTCCAAGCAGAGTTGTTAAAAGTACTGAACTTTTTTCAAAGTATAGGTAAACGTAAGGTATGTATTTTTTACTCACCCCCTGAGTACATAAAACGTTAAGTAATTTTTTTAACTTTTACTCATGAGTAAACATGAGTAAAATACTTTTCCCCCAGAAAACAAAAAGTGAGTATTTTTAAAGAATTTTGCCCAAATTTTAACTCAAAATCACTAATTTTCATACATTTTTGATCATTTTAACCATCAAATTCACTATTTCATGTCTTATTTGCCTATTTTAAGTTTGTTTTTTTTGAATTTTGTTTAATTTTTCGCTTTTTTCTCTCACTTTTTCCCAACTATGCCTGGAAAAAGCCCATAAAAAATTTGAAACACATTCTCTGTACTCGAGTACTTTCAAAAAGTATACACAAAAGCAAGTACAGGTACTTTTTTGAATGCATACGTAAACGTATTTACTCAGTACTAGAGTGTACATACATAATTTTATTTCACTAGGAAAAATATATCGACTTTTGAGTATTTTTCTAGTGGTGAAACGAGGATTTGAAAAGTCCAATATGTATACTTATATACCTACCGTATATCCTCGAATAAGACCCCCCCCCCCCCTTGAATAACTCCCCACCCTTGAATAACTCCCCCCTCAAAAACACTGACAAAAAAATAACTCCCCCCCCCCTTGAATAACTCCCCACCCTTGAATAACTCCCCCCTCTGTGATGTATGGAGAGGATACTGGAACAAGTGAAAAAAAACGAAATGCAAATACACTGCAGTGTGTGAGACAAAAAATACAAAGGATGCTAGCATACGGCAGCGAAAGCAGATGCACAGTGTGTATTACGCAGTGTATACACACCTATCTACCTGCAAGTTTTCCTGAATATTATGAGGAAAAAATAACTCCCTCCCTTGAATAACTCCCCACCCTTGAATAACTCCCCCCTCAAAAACTCTGACGAAAAAATAACTCCCCGGGGGACTTATTCGAGGATATACGGTATTATATATCTATGTTTCGTTTGAATTTTGCTACCTCTGACACATTTTTTGATACCGTATTTCCTCGAAATATCCCCAACCTTGAATTAACACCCTTTGAAATACCCACAGGTCTTTTCGAGCTGAGGAAAAATACCCCAACCCCTCGAAATATGTACAATGTACATGATGTATAAATTGAGGCTAATTTGCATCACTGCTACGCATAGACTAGTTCGTCTAGCGTTATGTTGATATGAACCTATAACATCTTCCGCTGCATTTATTACCAGTTTAGGGTATGAAGTAGCCTATATCTTTTATGATCAATCGCGAAAATTTTGGCGAAAAAATAATCCCCTCGAATAGGCCCCCTCTAAATACCCCCCTCAAAATACCCACCCAAAAAAACCCCCCTGGGGGTATTTCGAGGAAATACCGTATGTGGAATTTCAAACAATTTCTGTCAAAAAACCCTCAAAAAACGCCCCCTCGAATTAGCCCCCCCCCCTCAAAATTTGATGGTGTAATAATACACCCGAAGGGAGTATTTTGAGGAAATACTGTAGCTAAAAATAGGTATACAACCACATAAAAAACCGAAAAGGGGCGATTTTGAATGTGAAAATTGGCAAAATGGAGTAAACATTAGCGATTTTGTGTAACATTCAGGGAAAATTCGCAAAAATTTGTGCCACATAAATAACGATAGCAAACCTCATGAAAATGTGCTTAAAATTTTAAGTGTTTTTTTCTAAAATAGCTTTTCAAATTTTCTGAAAGTATTTAGTTTTGTGGCTGCCCTACCATTGGTGAGCTTGAGCATCGTACTGCCATTTGTATGATATTTTTGCACCATTCAAAAAGTATTCAAAAAATAAAATTACGGTTAAACTTATTTCGGAAATACAAAACCATTCTCAGGACGATTCATGATTTGAAGTGTTTTTAGAAAAAAGCAGTCGACCATTTTCTCCAGAGGGTTTGACATCATTTAACAAACGACCCCAACCAAAATACACAAACCCCTATGAGACAAAGTTTCAAAGCTCAGAGACCCCACCACCCACCAGTGAGAGACTTGACTCCAAAGTAGCCAGCCATCTGTTTGAGAAGCCTGAGCGAGTCGCGAGTTTTGAAGTCCTCGCGGCTGGTGCGGAACAGCACATGCGGCTGGTGCGGAGCAGCACATGCGGCTGGTGCGGAACAGCACATGCGGCTGGTGCGGAACAGCACATGCGGCTGCCACGCCCAGACCCCGCAAATGTCAAATGCCAAGAAAAGTGTCAAAAGTCATGTAACATACCCTGTAGAAAGTCAAATGTCAATATGTCATGTAAAGGGTCAAAAGTTGTGTAATAAATATGCCATGGAAAATTACCGGGCATTTTCCATGACTTTTGACACTTTGCATGACACGGCATCACAGGGTCTGGGAGGGACAAAACGCACACCTGCGAGTCAAACAATTCCATGCAACACAAGTGCAGTGATGGACACTGGAGTCAACATCACATGCAGGTGCCACTCCCAGACCCTGTAAAATGCCCTGTCAAATGTCAAAGATCATTCAAAGTGTCAAAGATCATGTAAATTGCCCTGTCAAATATCAAACATCATGCAAAGTGTCAAAGGTCATGTAATTTGCCCTGTAAAATGTTTATTATCAGGCAGTGTCTAAAGTTTGAAGTTTGACATTTTACAGGGTCTGTGACTGTTCCCCGGTGAATGCCCAGCCACAAGGCCCACATGCCAGTCAAACAACAGCACACAACGTGCACATCTGCTGGCGGGTGCAGTGATGGACACTGGAGTCAACGAGTGCACCCAGTGGCATGAAAGCTCATGCATGCAAATGACACAAACGCACCATTCACGCAAATATAAACTAGGTACCTAACGCGGGTCTAGAGTAGAACTGTAGATGGGTGAAAAGTGATGTCATCAGATCACAACACAAATACATAATGACCACATAACATTTGAAATTACATAAAAACACAAATATAAATACAACCAGCGTAATGAAAGTCACCATCAGTAAAAGCTAGAAAATTCATTATATTGGAATTTTCCAGCAAACATGTGAAAGCAATAGAAAATTGAAAAGATCACTTTACAGATGTACACATGACCACAAAAATGGTACAGAAATGGCAAGATCCAGTAGAGCACGAAATGGAGAGTGGTAAAAATGGTAAAACAGTCACCAAAAACTGAGCAGCACTGACACAGCAAAAAATGGGTGTGTGGATGCGCGGTGAAGCGTCGGGAAGTGTCTTCACGCCAACACTTCCCGAACGCTTCACCAGGCATGCCAGCGCTTCCACACACATCACGAAAAAATGCGTGAAGGCACTTCACCCTTCTTAATATGGCACTCCCACGCAAATTTATACGCAGGGGAAGTGTGTGGAAGCGCCAGCGGCGTGAAGTGTCTTGCACATGTTTGGATGCGCGTGAAGCGCGTGGTGAAGATAGGTGAAGCGTGTGGAAGACACTTCACCCAGAATCTCGTGATGTTGGCGGAAGCGTGTGGAAGCGCGCCGCTTCACGCGCATCCAGCCCGCTTCCACACGCTTCACAGATCTATTTTTTGCTGTGTGAAGTGATAATTAATGGAAAAAAACACAACAATGCACACCTCAATCTATCCGCCACACGACAGCTCCCGACATTGTAAAGTGCCCTGTAAAATGTAAAATGTCATGCAAAGTGTAAAAAGTCATGGAAAATGCCCTGAAAAATGGCAGACAAAGTTACATGACTTGACACTGCATGACATTTGACATTTTATAGGCTCCGAGAGAGGCACCAGAACCACAAATAAACAAAATCCCAGTTGTTTGGCGAGCAGCGAATGGTGATGTTTGAACGGGGCCTCCACATGAACGCTGCAGCCACACTAGCGATTGCAAACCTCCTGAAAGTGTAGAAATATTTAAGTTTTTTTTCCTTAAAATTCGACCTCTCCAATAGAGCGACACCCTTGGACATGTTGTGTGAGTATAATGCGACACCCTCCAATAATGCGACTCCCTGAGAAATAAAACGACATAAAACGACGTAACGATGTCGCAATCTGCAGAAGCCGCGGATTCGGCGCTTTCGGACAAGGCGGCGGGCAGTTGGCAAGAGGCCAGCCGCGTCGCTACCGCCACTATTCACTGTCCATTCACTGTTCAAACTGTTTACAATGTCATG
The DNA here is from genome assembly GCA_964036195.1 of Sphaerolaimus hirsutus. Lineage (NCBI taxonomy): Eukaryota > Metazoa > Nematoda > Chromadorea > Monhysterida > Sphaerolaimidae > Sphaerolaimus > Sphaerolaimus hirsutus. The sequence continues at coordinate 6,066,019 of OZ038450.1, read as the reverse complement.
CTCACACTCGAGTTATGTGGACAGTGTAGTGGTTGATTTGAGACAAAATAAAATGCGACACTCTCCAATAATGCGACATCTCCAATAGTGCGTCGCATATCTTGGTAACACGCATGTGCATCCGTGTTTCCATGCGCGGGCACACGCATCGCTTTCAAAATTTGCATGTGCCCCGAGCTGGGACCACGCATATTTTTAATGTTTTTGATCATCTCCAATAGTGCGACCCCTAAAAATGTGCTGAGAATAATAGTACGACAGCCGTATTATTAGAGAATTTACGGTACCTGTTTCTTTTGTTTTGCTTTTGCACCGTTAAATATCTATAATAAAAGTTCTGGGAAAAATATACCCCCTTAAATAACTCCCCCCTAAAAAACTCTGATGAAAAAATAACTCCCCTGGGGCCAGATTTAATTCTCCCTACAGATTTGTAGGGTAGGGCGTACGCCCGATAGATTTTTAAAAGTTCAGCCGCATCGACGCACATGCACCGAGAGCAATGCGGTTTGTAAAATATACGAAACCATACCTTAAGGTCGCCGATATTGCAATATGACGTATATCACTTCGATTTTGGCACGGAAATCATGATTTCGTCATTTCTTGGCCGTCTGCCAATTCGTTTTTTATTTTATTTTGTCGGGCGGGTTACTCGCATAAGTCGCTCTTTTGTGTAGTCAGGTGGTCACTTTTTTAGTGTTCACTGTCTGCAACCGAAACCATGAGGGCAGCGACAAGAAAGAAATGCATGCACGAGCGTACAAAAGCGCGACTTATGCTTATGCGAGTAACCCGCCCGACAAAATAAAAAAAAAAACGAATTCTCCGACGGCCAAGAAATGACGAAATCATGATTTCCGTGCCAAAATCAAAGTGATCAACGTCATATTGCAATATCGGCGGCCTTAAGGGATGGTTTCGTAAATTTTACAAACCGCCTTGCTCTCGGTGCATGTGCGTCCATGCGGCTGAACTTTAACAAATCTATCGGGCGTACGCCCTACCCTACAAATCTGTAGGGTGAATTAAATCTGGCCCCTGGGGTCTACTCGGTGATATTTATACGATAGCTGAGATGACTTCAGGATAGCTTCACAGTTTCAAGTGGTACTCGTGTGTCGGGCTCAAAATGAACTTCGGACCAATTTACACGTTTTGAGTTCAGGTGTTTCAAGATGGGTGGGGATTATTCATTATTTCAGGTGGGGATTATTCAAGGGGGGGAATCATTCAAGGGGAGGAATTATTTTTTCGTCAGAATTCTCAAGCATGTTTCCATCAACTCATTCGACAAAACATGCTTTATTTACACAATAACATGCTATTCTTGTTCAAATTAGACATAAAAAAATGATCTTGAGTATGAGTATGCCTTGAGGGGGGATTATTCGAGGGGGGGAATTATTTTTTCCTCACTCATTTTACAGGGGGGATTATTCGAGGGGGGAATTATTCAAGGGGGGAATTCATGATTTTGGCTTCGATTTTGGCACGGAAATCATGATTTCGTCATTTCTTGGCCGTCGGCCAATTCGTTTTTTATTCTATATTGTCGGGCGGGTTACTCGCATAAGTCGCGCTTTTGTGTAGTCAGGTGGTCAGTTTTTTAGTGTTCACTGTCTGCCTCCGAAACCATGAGGGCAGCGACAAGAAAGAAATGCATGCACGAGCGTACAAAAGCGGGACTTATGCGAGTAACCCACCCGACAAAATAAAATAAAAAGCGAATTGGCAGACGGCAAATAAATGACGAAATAGTGATTTTCGGGCCAAAATCGGAGCGATATACGTCGTCATATTGCAATATCGGCGACTTTAAGGGATGGTTTCGTATATTTTACAAACCGCCTTGCTCTCGGTGCATGTGCGTCGATGCGGCTGAACTTTAAAAAAATCTATCGGGCGTACGCCCTACCCTACAAATCTGTAGGGCGAATTAAATCTGGCCCCTGGGGTCTACTCGGTGATATTTATACGATAGCTGAGATGACTTCAGGAAAGTTTCACAGTTTTAAGTGGTACTAGTGTGTCGGGCTCAAAATGAATTTCGGACCAATTTACACGTTTTGAGTTCAGGTGCCAGTTCCGCATAATGAGAAGTTAAATGGCAAAGGCGAAGTAAAAGCGCAAAGGCGAAGTGAAATGGCAAGTGAAATGGCGAAAGCAAAGATAAATCACTTTTGATTTTTTTTTTTACTTCGCTTTTGCCAATTCACTTGCCAATTCACTTCGCCTTTGCGCTTTTACTTCGCCTTTGCCATTTCACTTCTCACTTCTCATTTTGCGGAACTGGCCCCTGGTGTGCGTTGCCCCAAAGTAATAAAATAACACACCATTTACTGGCAATCGAATCTGGGCGATGAGGTGGAGATATGTTCCAGTTGCAGCGGTCGCCGCCTGAGCCATTAGCAACATTTGTCAGCACCACATTACACACATACCGTATTTCCTCTAGTTGACCCCCCTCGAAATACCCCCAGGTCTGAGCGAACTGGGTGAATAATACCCCCTAAAAGTACCCCAACCCAAATTCAGTGTAAAGTAAATATGCTTGGCGGACAGCACACTTAGTATGAGCCTGAGCCTGAGCCATTGGCAACATTTGTCAGCACCACATTACAGTGTTGCGAAAGTGTATTTACACTTACCCGAAATACCCGGGTAAATGGGTATTCATAATTACAATTACACTTACACTTTCATAAAATACCCATACACTTATTTTACACTTTCCTGGTCAAAATACCCAGGTACAGAAAGTGTATTTTTTTCTTTCAGATGGCCCTGTTTTATGCTTTTAAGAAATGTACATGTACAAATTTGAGTCATGTACAAACTCGCCTTTGATCTACAACCTTGGATCAGTACTCATGGTATTCTACAGTTTCATCATACTTTTGTAATAAGGACAAGATCAATGGAAGTTCACCAACTGGACACAAAGTCAACTTTTGCATTGACATTTGCTGCATGTCCATTCTTGCATTAAAACAGTGTGTATTGCATTGCTTAATCAGTAAAATATCAGCACTGAAAATATTCCATTATTAGGGAACTTCATACCACTACAGTATTTGTTACAGTCTGAAATGTTTCATAAAAGGCTGTAAAATATGAAATAATGCATGAAAATGATAAATAAATTGATCTAAAGGTGAGAACAGCTGTGTTTTCTAATGCTCAACAGTGAGAGCTCTTTCTAAAAAAAATTTACAATTACACTTTTTTACACTTTCCTAGGTATTTTTAAAATACCTTACACTTTTGGTATCCATACTCAAAATTTGGAATCTGTATTTACACTTACACTTGCCAAAAATATCGGTATATTAACAACTCTGCCACATTACACACATACCGTATTTCTCTAGTAGACCCCCCTCGAAATACCCCCAGGTCTGAGCGAACTGGGTGAATAATACCCCCTAAAAGTACCCCAACCCAAATTCAGTGAAAAGTAAATATGCTTGGCGGACAGCACACTTAGTATGGAAGCCTGTCATAATTTTATAAATATAATCTTGTGATAAATTTCGTGATTTATTATTCCATAGTAAAAACGAGATAATATGATGAAAAACCCGTGTAGTTTTTACCCGTGTAGTTTTTGGTTCATTATTACGGTGGGTTATGGCAAAAAAAGATTCAAAAATTCGAAAACGTTTTTGAATTTTTGAATTTTTTGGACTTTTCGAATTTTTGAGCACGCGGTGAAAAAAATACATAAAAATCGATTTTTTTCAAAAGATTCGAAAAGACTTTTTGAATTTTTTAGGGAATCCAAGGCGTGTCGATGTGTATTCTTAAGTTCAATGTTCTTAATCAATTGACAGTGGAATTTAAAGCTTTATATCCAATTAATAATTTGAAAACTATTTTGAAAAATTAAAAACTATCCAAAAAAATTCGAAAATGACCAAAAAAATTCGAAAACTACCCAAAAATTCGAAAATTTGAAAATTCGAAAACTAAATTCGAACTTCGTAAAGTATTTTGGGGAAAAATTCGAAAAGTCATGTTAGAAAAAATACTCTAAATAATGGTATACTCATCCAATTACTTTACACCTTATTATTGGCATGCTTCCAACAAGAGACAGCAAACTTGATAGTCTGCACTCTCACTGATTTATGAGTATAGGTTGTCATAAAGTGATGTCCCTTGAGTAAATGTATGACAAAACTACAATGTGTTGTACAATGACTACCTATCTATGGTAAACCCCGCGGGGGTTTATTGTTTCAAAGTGGAAATTTTGAGGGTGGGGGGGGGGGTTAAACGAGGGGGAGGGGTATTTCGAGGGGGGGTTATAAATTCAGAGTGGTCATTTTGAAGGGGGGTTATTTCGAAGAGGGTAGTTTGAAGAAATATGGTACTTATCAAATTTTCAAATATTTTTTTATGCTTTTCTATTTTCTCAGCATCAATTTATTGCATTTTCAAATTTTTCTGGTGAATTTTTAATACATCTTTACATATTACTGCCTTCCAAGCAGAGTTGTTAAAAGTACTGAACTTTTTTCAAAGTATAGGTAAACGTAAAGTATTTTTTTTACTCACCCCTGAGTACATAAAACCTAAAGTAATTTTTTTTACTTTTACTCATGAGTAAACATGAGTAAAATACTTTTCCCCCAGAAAACAAAAAGTGAGTATTTTTAAAGAATTTTGCCCAAATTTTAACTCAAAATCACTAATTTTCATACATTTTTGATCATTTTAACCATCAAATTCACTATTTAATTTCTTTTCTTGCCTATTTTAAGTTTTTTTTATTATTTTGTTTTATTTTTCGCTTTTTTCTCTCACTTTTTCCCAACTGTGCCTTGAAAAAGCCCATAAAAAATTGTAAAATTATTATTATAATTTTAATTATAAAAAGTACTGCCATTTGTATGATATTTTTGCACCATTCAAAAAGTATTCAAAAATAAAATTACGTTTAAAGTTATTTCGGAAATACAAAACCATTGTCAGGACGATTCATGATTTGAAGTGTTTTTAGAAGAAAGCAGTTGACCATTTTCTCCAGAGGGTTTGACATCATTAAACAAATGACCCCAACCAAAATACACAAACCCCTACCAGTCAAAGTTTCAAAGCTCAGAGACCCCACCACCCACCAGTGAGAGACTTGACTCCAAACCAGCCAGCCATCTGTTTGAGAAACCTGAGCGAGTCGCGAGTTTTGAAGTCCCTGCGGCTGGTGCGGAACAGCACATGCGGCTGCCACGCCCAGACCCCGCAAATGTCAAATGTCATGCAAAGGGTCAAAAGTCATGCAAAGGGTCAAAAGTCATGTAACATACCCTGTAGAAAGTCAAATGTCATGCAAAGGGTCAAAAGTCGTGTAAAATACCGTGGAAAATTACCGGGCATTTTCCATGACTTTTGACCAACGATGGGTAAGTTCTCCAAAAAAAACACTTTCTGTGTTTTGAGTTTTTCAAAAATGAATACCTGTGTTTTGAGTTTTTTTCTCAAAAAAAACTTGAGTAACTCTGTTTTTATTTCTGTGTTTTCTGTAAATACTCAAGTATTTTGAGTTTTTTTCTAAAAAACTTGAGTTTTTTCCAAAAAAATTCGAGTTTACCCCCCAAAAATTTTGATTTACAGCATTTCGATCTGGAAACAGTGGTTTTCTTATAAAATATTGGTTTTACACATGTTTTAACCCCACAAAACATTTGTATTTATTCAAGTGTCAAAAAAATCCATAAAAATGTCCGCAATGAGGACATCAACATCACAACACCAGCAACAAAATGCCCAGAAACGACAATTTATGTACAAACAGGATATATTTGAAATAAACATGTAGATAGCTACACAACCTAGTATACTCGGCGGACATGATACTCTGCCCTCGCACTCAATTATGTCTCACGTTGGAAGCGTGCCAATTATGAGAAAGCATGCGATTTTGGTATAAAGGACGAAAAATCATTGGTGTGAATAAGTGTACATAATAGCGAAATAACAGAGATGATATTTTTCAACTTTTTATGAAAATCGCATGTGTAAAAAATTCGTTGGCATGCTTCCAGCGGAAACCACGTGTGCAGGGTGTAAAATGACTGTAGTATACAGTCTATGTGTAGCTGCGATGCAAATTAGCAGTAATAAATACATCATGTACATTGGATACATGATGTATTTACATCATCCCTGAGGGGGCTATTTCGAGGGGGGGCGTATTATTTCACCAGTCCATTTTGAGGGGGGTTAATTCGAGGTAATAAGGTATACTTAAATCTCGAAATTTAAATTGTCAAATCCATCATGAGATGTGCATGCCATCTTGAATTTCGTTTTTTTGTAGCATTATAAAATATGAATACATTATGTACATATTTACATACTTTACATGCTTATCTTATCTTGTTTAGTTTAACTGAATAAATGTGCATTCAACCGCTTCGCTGAAAAAAAAACAAAAACTCAAAAAAACTTTTCTGTGTTTCCGTGTTTCTGTGTTTCTGTGTTCTCCAAAAAAAAACTCATTTGAGTTTTGAGTTTTTCAAAATATATGAGTTTCCGTGTTTCTGTGTAAAACAAAAACACAGAAACTCAATGAGTTTCTGTGTTCAATTTCTGTGTTTTTTCCATCGTTGCTTTTGACACTTTGCATGAACTTGGCATCACAGGGTCTGGGAGGGACAAAATGCACAACTGCGAGTCCAACAATTCCATGCAACACAAGTGCAGTGATGGACACTGGAGTCAACATCACATGCAGGTGCCACTCCCAGACCCTGTAAAATGCCCTGTCAAATGTCATACAGCATGCAAAGTGTTAAAGATCATGTAAATTGCCCTGTCAAATATCAAACATCATGCAAAGTGTCAAAGGTCATGTAATTTGCTCTGTAAAATGTTTATTGTCAGGCAGTGTCTAAAGTTTGAAGTTTGACATTTTACAGGGTCTGTGAGTGTTCCCCGGTGAATGCCCAGCCACCTGCAATGTCTACCTGCGAGCCAAACAACAGCACACAACGTGCACATCTGCTGGCGGGTGCAGTGAGGGACACTGGAGTCAACGAGTGCACCCAGTGGCATGAAAGCTCATGCATGCAAATGACACGATCGCACCATTCACGCAAATATAAACTACCTAACGCGGGTCCAGAGTAGAACTGCACGGGCGAAAAACACTAATTAAATCTCAACACGATAGACATACCCAATCACCTACATACCTAATCAAATTCTTACCGCAACGACGACCACATAAAATTGGTAAATACATAAAAATACAGCCAGCATCACGATAATATCAGTAAAAGCTGGAAAACTTATTGTTATTGCAATTTTCCAGCAATGTTTATCTTGAAAGCAATAAAAAACATATCAATGGTGTAGCAGCAAAGTGGTCCACTTATGTCACCGATAAGCGATAATCGATAATCAACGTAACAAAAGGCAACAAAACAACAATGCAGTACTGATCATAACCGATCCTGGACCCAACGACTCAGTGTTTTGACGACGCTTGGTGGCGCTTTTCACTCGCTCTAGCGATCACTGAAATGTGCAGCAATAGCCATTTCGTGCGGGCAAGTTATTCAAGGTGGTCAAAACGGGACTGCACATGTTGCACTCAGGTCGCGACGTGCGCATCTAAACGAGAGTTGATATTGGGTATTTACTTTTACTCTAAAATACGTGTAAAAAAGCGTACTGAGTAAATACCCCACTATTTTTCACAAGTACTGAATACTTTGAGTATTTCAGAAATTTAAATTGAAGCACGCAAAATGCAAAATAGTGACTATATCTATGCTTGCATTCATATTTATGTACTTCGTATGTACTTATGTAGCCAAAAAATTGATTTTATACTCCCATGATGGAAAATTCTCAATTTACTTGAAAATACTCAAAAATACTTGAGAAAATACTTCAACGCAATTTTACCCAAGTACTGGGTAAAAAGAAAGTATTTTACCCAGGTATTTTTTGAGCATGGGTAAAAATGAAAGTATTTACTGGTATGGGTACTTTTGAAAAAGTTTGGTACTTATAACAACTCTGATCTAAACTCGGTGCCCATCTAGCGCTAACCCAGTGCCCATGTAGACTCAGTGCACATGTAGAGCCCCCTAGATGGGCACTGGGTAACATGTGCACTGTGTTCACATCATAGTTGTTAAAACATCTTTACTTTTACTCAATAAATACATATACTCGAGTACAGAGTAAATATGTTTACGTTTCCTCCAAAAAAAGTTCTGGTACTTGCTTTTACGTATACTTTTTGAAAGTACTCAAGTACAGAAAATGTATTTTAGATGGTCTTTTAGGTTTTTAAAAGCATAGAAGGGAAAAGGGAGGAATTGTGCAAAAAATATGAGAAACTAGTCGAAAATGTGTATAGTACCAATATATAGTCAAAAATTGCGAAAAATAGACAAAAAGTTATGAAGATGAGTGATTTTGAGCAACATTTCTCGAAAATTTTGGCAACATTTTTCAAAAGTACTCACATTTACGTTTTCTGCGGGTTAAAGTATGTTTACTCACATTTACTCATGAGTAAATGTAAAAAATTTTACTTTACGTTTTCTGTACTCAAGGGGTGAGTAAAAAATGAATACTATACGTTTACGTATACTTAGAAAAAAGTTTGGTACTTTTAACAACTCTGGTTTACATGTGCACCAGGTTGTAGTACCACATGGGCACCGGGCGGCTACATCGAGACAAACACAAAATTACACTTACTGTATTTCCTTGAAATACTTCCAGGGGGTTTATTTTTCAGAGTGGAAATTTTGAGGGGGGGGGGTATTTCGAGGAGGGGCTTATTCGAGGGGGGTTATTATTTCATCAAAATAGGATAATGGGACCTATTTACGTAGATCGCTATACAAACTAGTGTACATGTGGTGTATATATAGTGTAGATATGCAAGCTGGCTGCAATAAATACATCATGTACAGTGTATACATGATGTACATCATTCCAGACGGGGGTATTTCCAGTGGGGGTTATTTCGAGTGGGGGTTATTTTCCCCAGCTCAAAAACACCCGGGGTGGTGTATATACACGCATGTATAGTTGAACAACATGTGCACCGGGTCTACATGGGCACCGAGTAGAAATACATGGGCACCGAGCCTACATGTGCACCAAGTTTAGATGCTCACCGGCACAGACCCCTCAGATCTACAGAGTTCTTAAAATGTACAAACATTTACTCGAAAAATATGCGTACACGAGTACACGATAAATACATTTACATTTACTTTAAAAAAAGTAATGTACTTACTTTTACGCGTACATTTTTAAAGTACACACGTAAAGAGAAAATGTATTTTTGTTCTAAAATCACAAGTATCTGTTGCTAAAATAAGAAAATTTTGAAGAAATCGTATCATTTTTCTAAAAAATACTAAATAATCACTAAAAATGACAACGACTCACTCTCACATGTAAAAAGTAGTGGCTGTTTACGTTCTCGAGAGGAAAAGTACTAGCTTTTACATTTTCCTGTAAAAAGTATTTGATTCACATTTATGCATGAGTATGAGTAAAAAAAGTATTTTACATTTTCCATACTTTATGGTGAGTAAAAAATAAATACTTAGATTTACATATACTTTTTAAAAAGTTCAGTAATTCTAACAACTGTGCAGATCTACCACAACTTAGGCACACCAAAGTTGCGTGACTTTCTTCATCAAAATACGGTAGCACCATTTGCAGCCCATTCAACACATCTGAGCACTACCGTATTTCATCGAAATACCCCCCCCTCAAAATGGACACTATGAACTTATAAACCCCCCCTCGAAATACCCCCCCCACAAAAAAAAATTTAGTGTATAGAGAACGTAAATGACAAAGGCTGTGGTTTGTCATCCCGGCAATGCAGAACACACGTTAAAAACGATGACTCTGTTATGTGAGAACAGTGTTTGTACGTCTACACACTTATAAATGTCTTTAGAGTCTTAAAAATGGCGATTTTTGTTGCATTTTTTTGACGTCTGCGTACGTTTCAGACAACATTTTAGTACTGGGATTTTAAAAAATTTCTGGCGAAATAATAACCCCCCCCCCCTCGAAATACCCCCCCCCTCGTTTAACCCCCCCTCAAAATTCTCACTCTGAAAATATAAACCCCCCGGGGGTATTTCGAGGAAATACGGTATTTAAGCCTGGCGCTTATCACTTCTCGCCCGCAATCGTCCCGCAATTGTCGAAATGAAAGTGGCCATGGGAATGACTAAAATTTCGAGCACTAAACTTTTCTATCAACTTTTAACTACGCTGCCATTTTGTTTCTAACTTATGTAGATCGTCATTTGTTACCAGAATTGATAGCTAAATCGAACGTCCATAGTTTTCGTGACAATTTCTTGAGAGCAGAGGCGGAAAAGTGACGCCCACAGCTCTCAGCGTTTGAGATATAGTGAGTCGACCCGTTTTACAAAGTAGGTAACAACGGCAAACCCGCAGAAACGTGTGCGCTCAAAAGTAGTTTTCCAACTTTTCACCATTTTGAGCTTGTTTACTTACCATTTTGCGTTTACTACCATTTGATTTGTATTTCTAGCATAAAATCGGAGATTAATTTCTGTTGGCTTTAGAAGTAGAGGCCTTATGTATTTTCACTAGATATTTCTATTTCCCGTTTATGTTCGCAACGCATTTGCACATCCCTATTTGTCACTTGAACGCATCTAAATATTTCTGCAGTAATTTCTACTTTCCCTACAGTTTGGCACATCGCCAGCTGGATCAACTACCGTACATAAACTTGGCACAAGTTTGATTTTGTATTGGAAACGGTAGGAGTTCCGACCGCGTCTTCGATAATGACCGCGGAATGCGATGAGGCGACCGGAAATGGTCGCTGATGGCCGCCGACACACTAGTTGACACATTTACGTGAACTGGTCTGTGTCAACTAGTGTGCGTCGTCGCCGATTTGCCATCGTCAACGACGGTTGACAAACGGGTATATCCAAGAACGATGTTTTGGCAGGCGGCCAAGTTTATATACGGGGAACCCAGTGCCAGCTTGCGCTTGGGATGGTTTTTAGACGCTGACCCCGCCTCTATGATGAATTACCGTATTACCTCCAATATAAGGTATACCTTATATTAAATTGTTTTCATCAGCTTTTTTCACCCAAAAAGTATACCTTATATTAGAGGGTACCTTCAATTTTTCCGCCAGATTTTGCAGAAATTAAACCAACAGTGAACAACAACTCAATTCATTTTTTTCAAATTAATTTTTCAATGTAAGAAAAAGGTGGATAAGGATCAATACAAAATGGCAGAAGTCAACATAGAGTTATCTCAGAGCCCTTCAGTACAAAATCATCAGTTTCCACTGTATTTTGTTCTCTGATTTTGGCAAATTTTGGGGATTTCGGATTTCATCAGGTTCAAAAATCCCAAAGGTTATACCTTAAATATATTAGAGGGTACCTAATATTAGAGGTATGCCTTATATGGGAGATAATACAGTATGTCAGGGTTGGCGGCAGTGTAATGGATCAAAGGTCAAATGCGATGGGATTAAGTTTGCACTCATTCAGGATTATTGCTCAATAGTAGAGACTTATTTGACTGATTTTCATTAATTCGACCTTTGATTTATTCACACTAAATTGTCACCATGAAAGTGTCATTGTATATAAGCACAATTGAATAATATGCGTACAGTGTGGGGTCATATTTTTCATTGATCAAATTGCACTCATGTGGTAGATTTCTAATGGAAGACATGACTCTACACTGCAAGTGTATTATTTGATTGTGCTTATGCAATGGTAAATGCTGACAATTTGGTAAGGAATAAATCAAAGGTTGAATAAGTGAAAAACAGTCAAATATGTCTGTATTGAGCGATAATCTTGAATGAGTGCAAACTTACTCACTGTGAACAACCCAGCTATCTATCTATCTTATCCAGAAGACAGCTCAGATATCTATCTATCATGGAGGCCAAATTTTGGGCCACTATCCCCTAAACCCCCCCCCCCCAAATCGGCCAGCTACCTACCTATCTGAAGTGATTTTTCAGAAACTATACCCCAATTTTCACTCAAAATTGCTATTTTGCAAACTTTTTAAAAAAGATTTTCACCTCCATAATCACTAGTTCATGTGTCTGAGTACCTATTTTTTTAGATTTTTTAGTATACTCAGCAGACTGCACACTTAGTATGGAAACCTACCATAATTTAATGAATAAAATCTTGTGATAAATTTTGTAATTAATAATTCCATAGTAAAAATGCAATATTATGGTGAAAAAACTATATAATCTTAGGTTCATTATTCAGATGGGTTATTGTAGGTTTTCATACTAAGTGTGATGTCTGCCGAGCTTACTGTATGTGCGTTTATACCCATTTTCAGCCATTTTACCTACTTTAGCAATTTTTCTCCCGTTGCTTCCTGTACACCTTGAAAAAGCCTATATATCAAACCACCGCAACCCCCAAAACAACCCCACATTTTTTCCAGCTATCTATCTATCCGGAGTCTGGTAAGCTATCAACCCCCCCCCCCCCCCGAGGGTCACAATCTAGAACACGCGTGCATTTAACCTTTGATCCATTCCGCTGCCAACCCTGACTTGGTTCATCATCAAGGCGGGGTAAGCCTCTAATAAGCATCCCAAGCGCAAGCTGGCAGCGTGCCAAACCGGATAGAAATAGAATTTACCTAAATATTCATCACACGCGTGCAAGCCGCACTTTGTTTTAAATCGACGTGCCAGCGACAGCGAGTGCATTTGGCAAAAGTCGATAAATGTCATTTGGCAGTCGCGCGCGTGTAAATATTTACCCGCGCATTCTCATTTTTTATTATTTTTATTTCTAGGCCATTTTTATCTCCGCAATTGCACTGTCGCGGCGGCATTTCTCTAGCGCCGGTTTCCGCTCATTTCCAACTTATCTCCAAAGCGTGTAAACATTGCAAAATTTAAAATGCCCATCCCCCAACACAGATTTATATATTCAGCGGCGCTCAGTGCAGTCGCTCGGACGTTGGCATTTCTCGCCACGGGTTCGTTTTCACCGGCCCGTTTCGACCGGCGCCGCAGTCCGACTCGTTGCTGCAGTTTGCGTGCGGCGCCGTGGGCCGCTTGCCGTCGCCACCCACTGCGGCATTTATTCCGGCGCCGCCGCAGGTCTGTCTGGGGGATGGGGTTCTGTTTTAGTTGGGGGTCGTTTGGCGATCGTGATTTTTTAATGTATACATATTTATCTATAAATATAGGTGCCGGCGCCGCGCACACAAGGCGCCTTAAGCTTTCCCTAGACCACACGCTTTACAATGAAATCTCCCATATTCCATCTGAGTAATCCGCATGTCAACTTTAGCTTATTTACTATTTTGTGGGAACCAGTAGACCAGTTTAGTGTCCCGCGCATTCTCATTTTTCATTTGCAACCAGGGTTGGTTTTATAAAAATTCATTTTAGTAAAATTGTATAAAAATTGTATAAAAATTTTATTTTATTTTTATTTTATTCTTGTTTCATTTTATTTTATTTTATTTTATTCCCAAAAGTCATTAATAAAATAAAATGACACCATTTTACAAAAATTTTACAAAAATTGTACAAAAATTTTACAAAAAATCGAAATCATGCATGCAAGGCCAGAAAAATGTTACAATTAGACCTATACATGAAAAACCGTGACAAATTTACCCCTTACTTTCCAAAATGTTGTTTACCCCATATTGTTAGCTGGCTGCAAGTGTCAAGTTACAATTATTGATAAAAATGGTGAGCATTTTCAGTAGAAGGACTACTGGAGTGTGCTGGGCACATTTGTGAAATGTCATGCAAAGTGTCAATTGTCATGACAAATGTAAAGTAACGTGTCAATTCTCATGCAAAACGTCAAGTTTCATGTCAAATTTCAAGCAAAGTGGCAATTGTCATTACATTTGCCATGCAAAGTGTAAATGGTGTATCAAAATCTTGTTGTTTTTTTGTATCCATAGTATGTTTTGTATTTAAATCTAATGTTTTTGTATCCAAATGTTCACATAAGATTTGGATTCAACAGCAACATAATTTGGATACACAACATAAGATTAACAAATGAAACATAAGATTTGGATACAATTTGCTTGACAATTGATAGTTTAATTTTTATATGCCATGACAATTTACACTTTACTCTACATTTGTCATGATGATTGACACTTTACATGTCATTTTACATGACATTTGACACTTTACAAAGCTTGGGAGTGCCCCCAGATCGATGAATAAACAGGTAGAAAATCAAGCAATGAGATAAAATTTTACAAAAAAAAACATGAATTTTTATACAATTTTACAAAAATACGAATTTTTATACAATTTTACAAAAATTTCACAAAAATTTGAATTTTTATACAATTTTACAAAAATTTTACAAAAATTTGAATTTTTATACAATTTTTATTTTTATTCTTAAATTTTCCATTTTATTTTATTTTATTTTATTCTTAAATTTTCCATTTTATTTTTATTTTATTTTTATTTTTTTCTGAGATTTTGCCAACCCTGTTTGCAACTAGCGCGTGTAGGGCCATAAAAGCTCAGTGTCGTTGCTTTTGCTAGGGTGGGAATTTCAATATTTTCGGGTTTGGGTATCGGGTATCGGTTCCAAAAAAGTTCGTGTCAGGTATCGGGTATCGGTTCCAAATTTTTTTGCGGGTTTCGGGTTTGGGTTCGGGTTTTGAGGTCAAGTCTCGGGTCGGGTTTGGCTGCTGAGAGTTAATTTTGGTTATCATTTTTGCAGGGTTCATTTTTAGCGCCCACAGTTTTACCAGGGTCCACAGTTTTTGCAGGGCCCACAGTTTTGGCAGGGCCCACAGTTTGTACCGCAGAATTTACAGACCTCACAATTAGGGTTGGCCGATGTTTTTTTGAAACGTTTTTTTAAAACAACAACGTCTTTTTAAAAAAAAACATGACGTCCGAAATGTTTAAAAAAACAAAACATCGGCAGCAATTTTTAGTACTAAGCACTAGGTATTTTGCAAAATTTTTGCGCGCAAGCGCGCAATTTCGCACACAAATTGACAATGCTGGTTGTTTTAATTGGTTTTGTGGCATTTTTAGTATCAAATCATCCATTTCTATGTGCTACCATGGGTTAATAAGCCGTCATATGTTGCTGTAGTATATAATATTGAGGTAATGTGCTTCCATGTACCTCTACAGTGTGTAACTTCACTCCCAAAGTAACAACCTCTTTTTATAACATTGTTTGATCACTATTCTGTGCCAAAATTCACCTGAAGTCACGAACATTCAACTATAAGGCGATATATGAACATGTCGACAAAAAATTGATATTTTTGACACAAATCACCACTTATAATGCTATCCCATGGCTCCACAGCCATTATATGAAGGGTGTGCTTCTAAAAGTACCGATCTACAAATTTTTATATTTGAGTTAGGACCATTTTTGGGGTCCCCATAAACATGCGCTTCAAAAAATATATAATAAACACCTTCCCGGACAAGTTCACCAACCATTTTTTTATTTCACTTCGAATGCAATATCTCTGTCCATGGGGGTGTTATAAAGCTGAAACTTTGTATATATAAAGTTGTAAGACCCCTCTACTCCCCAAAAATGGGGGAGGTGCGGCGACTCACTACAGGGTGGGTCGCCGCACCTCCCCCATTGTTGGGGAGTAGAGGAGTCTTACAACTTTATATATACAAAGTTTCAGCTTTATAACACCCCCATGGACGGAGATATTGCATTCGAAGTGAAATAAAAAAATGGGTGGTGAACTTGTCCGGGAAGGTGTTTATGTGGGGGGAGCGAAATTCAATTTTGAGATATGGGGGGTCGAAAAAAGCAAAAAAATCGCAAAATACAGTTTTTGAAATTTTAAAAGTACCGATCTACAAGCTTTGTCAGCTTTTGTGTCTTTAAAAGTACCGATCTGCACATTATTTTTTGTGCTTCTAAAAGTACCAATGTCAGATCGGCGTCCGATTCAGCAAAAACTAATTTTGTGCTTTTTTATCATGGGTAAAAGTACTGATCTACAGCTTTCTGATTTTGTGCTTTAAAAAATACCGATCTACATGCTATTGCCAATTTGTTCCTTTCAAATGTACTGTACTACTAAAATATAATTCACTAAATTTTTTATAGCTAGTGTTATGTGTATAATCAATGATTATACCCATGCATGTGGATACCCAACCATATGGCCGAAATACCCATACCCAAAATTCCCATACCCAATACCCATGTATGGGTATTGCATACTCCAAACTTTCAATTGCGATTATCTCAAAATTGATTTTTTTGTAGATCGGTACTTTTAGAAGCACACCCTTCATATGGTCATATTTAACATCACAGAGTATTGCCACTGTCTGATATATTTACCTATATATGTTGAGACTAGGTCATATCTGGGAGCTTTTTAAAAAAACGTTTTTTATAAAAAACAACGTTTTTTTAATAAAAAAACAACGTTTTTTTTTATAAAAAAACATCGAGTTAAAAAAAAACGTTTTTTTTCCAACCCTACTCACAATTGAGTGCGGGTTTGGGTATTGAGGTTGTGTATCGGGTTCAGGTATTGGGTTCGGTTTCAAAAATGTGCGGGTATCAGGTTCGGGTCGGGTCGGATTCCCAACCCTACCTTTTGCTAATGTTCTTCTTTTCTTCAGGTTGTTATTCATAGGTTGGTACTCAGCGGACATCGCACTTATCATGGCAATCTACCATAACCATCTTAATCACCAAAATTACTTTCATCATATAGTATTTATTTTTATTTAATTTTTAATTTAAATTTTTTTTCTTCTT
Source organism: Sphaerolaimus hirsutus (assembly GCA_964036195.1). NCBI lineage: Eukaryota > Metazoa > Nematoda > Chromadorea > Monhysterida > Sphaerolaimidae > Sphaerolaimus > Sphaerolaimus hirsutus. The sequence goes on along the minus strand of OZ038450.1, from coordinate 6,049,199 downwards.
AACTTATGGTAGCTTTCTGCGCATAAATACTTTGTGGTTCGCCGAGTACAGTGAAAGCTGCGCGCGAGGCATTGACTTTTCAAGGTATTATTTTGTCATTTGAGTTACCATGTGTAGAATTTCATTCCAAAGTCACAGTGCACGTCCGGAATTTGCCATCCGTTCTGCCATCCATTTGATCCGAACTAATCATGAAAGCGTTTCTATTGAGACTTGCATTGTGGAAAAGATAATTCCAGACGGATTTTCAAAAATGTGACGACTATTTCGTTTTTCATGAAAGTTTGGGTACAAAAGTCAGTTTTTTTACAAGTGTGGCTATGTACAAAATGGTGAGTAATTTACGTTCATTCTAGACTTGACGTTTATGCACTTTGGAATGAAACTCTCCATATACTTGCATATTATGCCTTTCACTTGGCGCAGTACTGCGCCGCGCTCAGTACCTAAAATGCCGTGTTCACACTATCCCATTTTATTGCTTATTCCATTGTTTCTTCAAAGTCCTATGTAACTTCATTCTTTGTATTTTGCAATGCGTCTCTCAATGTAACGCCAGCCATACCGTATAAAATGACAATGTCATGCAAAGTGTCAAAAGTCATGGAAAATGCCCTGAAAATGTCAAACCTTTAAACCTCGCAGAAAAGATAATCACCTGCCATTGTAATCCAGCCAGAACTTGTCAGACACGTTCAAATCATATTGCTTGACTTTTTTCCGCCACAAAATCTCAGCGCCGGGAGTCGGCGGCTGTTCGTGCACAGTGACTCGATTTAGTCAAGTCCTGTGAAAACATTTTTCTTATAAATTGAGAGGGCCGGAGTCAGGGATCACTATGGGGGTTTACCACCCCCCGCCCCCTAAATCGGTTAGCCATTTATTCATCTGAGCGTATTTTGAGCGAAGTTACCCCAATTTCCATTTCGAAATAACTAATTATGGCATATAGGTATTAAAATCGCTTTTCTGATTTTATAAACAGTTATATTTTTAGCAAATTTGAACCTCATAGTTGGCGTTTTCTCCTTTGGCAAAATGCCGAAAAGATCAGTAAACGAATCTTACTTTTAAATTGTCATTTGTACATGAAATCTGACACTATACAAGGTGCGGGATAGCCCCCCCTCTATTTATTCTGCCAAAAATTCGCCCCCACTAGCACATGGTGCACTAGAGCCTGGTAAGCCAAGTGTGGTGCAACATCGTAGCCAAGTCCACGGTCCTGTCCAAAATAACGAAAGGGGTCGCTCGACGGTCACAGCTCCCCCTGGGGCAGTCCCAGACCCTGCAAAGTCTAAAGTAAAGTGTCAATGGTAAAGTAAAGTGTCAAATGTAAAGTGAAATGTTATGTAAATAAGATGTCAATCAAAACAAAAACGAAAAGATTTTATTATTGAACTTCGCATGACAATTGACACTTTACTTTACATTTGTCATGGTAATTGACACTTTGCATGACATTTTAGATGACATTTTACACTTTACTTTACACTTTATAGGGTCTGGGATTGGCACCTAGTCTGAATGCGTCGCCATTTTGTTCCGGGCGTTGCGTGAGTTGTCGCGGATTTTCTTGTCTACACGCTGGGGATTTCGATAATTTGTCATGGATTTTCATCATAATTATATTCACGAAAAAATACTACCCCCATTCCAAAAAATTACACTGGCGAAAAAGAAATCCCTAGTGCCGATTCAAGTAAAAAAACTTTTTACCTAGAAGTGAGAAGTAAAAAGTAATAATCTTAGTAAACGTTTTACTTGTCACTTCTAACAATAGCAAAGCTCATTTTACTTCCCACTTTTTTAAATTTTAAAAGTTTTTCCCCTTCCCACTTGCGGAATTGACCAAATGACGAGTACCGTATTACCTCCAATTTAAGGTATACCTTATATTGGTTTCGTCAGCTTTTTACTGACCATCCTTATACCTCATATAAGAGGGTACCTTCAGTTATTTTTGCCAGATTTTGCAAAAATTGAACCAACAGTGAACAGCAACGCAATTCATTTTATCAAATTGCAATGTAACAAAAAAGTGAACCCGGCGTTATTACTAACAGACACTTTTTTAATGAACATGTTTTCTGATGTGTTTTCTGCATGCAAATGGTAAATAAAGTCTAAAATATCACTCGGAAAGTGCCTCAATTTTGTATAAAACCCAGGTGGTTTCACAGAGAAATACGGTACATGACAAATACAGCAGTTTGTGATATGTGCAATACAGAACACTTTTTAAAATCAGGGTTTCAAACAAGTTTTTCAAATGGAAAACAAAATATGTAGGGTCCCCTTTCAAACCTCACATCACACCAAAAATTGCCACCCCAACAAACCCGAATAATCCCACACTTTGATCAGTTTGTCCCTGCCTCCGCTGGCTAGCCAATTTTTTTGAGTGGGGTGAAAATCGACAGCCATCGAATGGCCCTGATGTGCGCAAAACGATTTCACAGCGCGCACATCGTTGCGAGTGTCCCACCTGAAAATATTTAGGTGAAGTGATATAAAAACGCCAAAACTTTGTCGTCAAGCGCGTTTCCCGACCCCCAGCGATACGCCAGTGGCGCCAGAGTAGTGTTGGGAAAGCACCATGGCGCCAGTTTGCTTTGGCGCCATCGGCGCTTGGCGCTGTGGTTCGGCAGTCCCGTCGCTTTTTCCATCATTACGCGAGGCGAAAGCAATATACCGCATTACCTCGAATTATCCCCCCCTTGAATTACCCCCCCCTCGAATTAACCCCCCCCTCAAAATGAGCTGGGGAAATAATAAACCCACCCTCCCCCTCGAAATCCCCCCCGCTTCGGAATGATGTACGTCATGTACATAACAAATACGTCATGTATGCAATGTACCTGATGAATATTACTGTTAATTTGCATTGCAGCTACACATAGACTACTTTTTGTAGCTATCTACGTTTTTATGTCCAAATATATCCTGTTTGGACACATTTATTACCTGTTTTGGGTATGCAAATGCCTACTATTTACTACGATCCTTACGAAAATTTCTAACGAAATAATAAACCCCCCCTCGAATAAACCCCCCCTCGACTTAATCCCCCCTCAAATTTTGCTGGCGAAATAATAAACCCCCATGGGGGTATTTCGAGGTAATACGGTAGTCCTTTTTGTTTTGGCGTTAGCACCAAGCGCCAGATACAACGAAAATTGCGAAAGGCATTGTTTCCTGTCACAATGTAATGACCGCGCCAAGGGCAAAAAGCGCCAGGGGGCTTTTTGTGGGCCCCGCAACTAGGGTTGGCCGATGTTTTTTTTAAACGTTTTTAAAAAAACAACAACGTTTTTTAAAAACAAACAAACATGACGTCCGAAAAGTTTTTTTTTAAAAAAAACATCGACCGAAATTTTTTGTACTAAGCACTAGGTATTTTGCAAAATTTTTGCGCGCAAGCGCGCAATTTCACACACAAATTGACATTGGAGGTTGTTTTCATTGGTTTTGTGGCATTTTTAGTATCAAAGTATCCATTTATATATGCTACCATGGGTTAATAAGCCGTCATATGTCGGTGTAGTTTATAATATTGAGGTAATGTGCTTCCATGTACCTCCACAGTTTGTAACTTCACTCCCAAAGTAACAACCTCCTTTTATAACCTTGTTTCATCACTATTCCGTGCCAAACTTTACCTGAAGTCACAAACATTCGACTTTGAGGCGATATACGAATGTATCGACAAAAAATGGATATTTTTGACACAAATCACCACTTATAATGCTATCCCATGGCTCAACAGCCATTATATGGTCATATATAACATCACAGAGTATTCCCACTGTCTTATATACCTATATATGTTGACACAAGAGAGCTGGGATGTTGACACAACATATCTGGGAGCTTTAAAAAAAGTTCTTTATTAAAAAAACAACGTTTTAAAAAAAACAGCAACGTTTTTTTTTAAAAAACATCGAGTTAAAAAAAACGTTTTTTTTTCCAACCCTACCCGCAACACGTTTTCCTCGCCTCAAAGCAACCACTTGAAATCGCCTCGCTCATCAACGACGACAACGGCCCACTGTTCATGCGGTCGCTGTACATCCCTGAGGCCAATGTGCGAATGTGCGAACTGGCGAATGTGCGCTCGCTGAACACGTGCCGGGGCTGATTCCGCAAAAAGCCAACTGAAATTGTGAAGTCAAGTTTTTTGAATAGGGTAACATTTTTAATTCTAAAGTTCTGACGCAAACGAAAAACGCAACGTTTACCACTAAATAATCATTAGGTAATGTCATCAGAAACAATGCGTTAATGGTCATAATTCATCCTTTACCTTTTTAACATTATTATTTTAATATTCTTCACTTTCATTTCACTCAACTTTTCGCTTCCCTTTCCTCTACACTTTTCACTTGACATTTTGCGGAATTGGCACCTGGGCGGCGCGCAAGTCGAACAGCTCCACGGTGCCGTCCATCGAGTCTGGGCTAAATTATTCCGTAAAATTCCGTAAATTATTGTAAATAATAATTATAGCTAGTTAGTCTGGAATAAACACACTATTTAGTTGACATGGTTGTCAACTGGTTGCCACGTCAATTCAGATTTCGCAGCCCTGTATAATGTAAAATGTCAAAAGTCATGTAAAATGAAATTTTTTGTTTCTTTTTTTTACTGGTTGTTTGACAGTTTGCATGACTTTTCATACTTTGTATGGCATTTGACATTTTGCAGGGCATTTTACAGGGTCTGGGAGTGGCCGCCGGTACAAAGTACAATGCCGCAAGTAACGACGGCTGGAGTATGCTTGAACGTTGTTTAAAAAAAAAAGTTTAAAAAAACTTAATCATGATAAAACCCCGCCAAACCCGACACAGAGTGCACTAGCCCCACTGGGATGAAAAGCAACCCTAATCACCGCTTGTTTGTGCACTCGCGAATCTTCTTGCGGTCTTTCGAATCTGCGCGCGCTGGCAACGTGCCAAATCTGCACTGAACCGTGGTTGCCACGGTGGCGATTTCGTCTGTGGGGTTACCCTCGATTTTTAGCATTGTACACCTTGAAAAAGCAAAGCCTTTATTAGGGTTTGCGAGCGATTTTTGAAATCCGATTTTTTCATAAATTGCCGCATTTGATCAAACAATTTTGGCACTTTTTCAGAATAAAGATAGGTTAATGCCAATTTCGCGATCAGTTTACGCACTCTGTAGAATGCCATTTCAAATTTGAAAAATTGACACAAATTTATTCAATGTCATGTACAACGTGAAACACGAGGTAAAATTCGCATTTTACAGATTTTATTTGATATAATACAAATCTTGATATTTTACAGGCTCTGCACTGGCCCTTTCGTTCTTCAGTATCTTTCGTTGAAAAACAAAAACAGCAATAAAAAAGTTGTGAGCACACCTGCCACGGAGCTCCAAGCCACATCGAGAGATAATTTGGGTGACGGCCCTGCGACGCCTCATTTCGTACAGCAACTCTGCACTGTCTTCCGTCACTTTATACACTCGCAACACTGCGAGAAAAAAGTTTCGGATTTTTTTCAAGGTGCGAAGTTGCAATGGGACAATAGGCGCACCGCACACTGCAAAGTGTAACGATCGGGTCCGGACTCCGGACGTTTTAATTTCCGCCCGGGCAGAATTATAAAGTCAGTTCGGACGATTTTATTTACGACACATCTAAAAAAACTACTGAAAATTGGGTCGGTTCGGACGATTTTCAATTCCACCCCTCTTTTTAATTCCGCTTTTGTATTCCATCCATGCAAAAATCGTCCGAACTTCCCGTTACACTTTGCAGTGTGCGGTGCGCCATAGTGTCATATGATCTCTCTATGCACGCGCAGTCGTTTGTTTTTTATGTGCCACGTAGGAAGCGTGCCAATGATAGTTGATTGGCACGTCAGTTGGCACCCTGTGAAGTGTAGAGTCCAATGCCAAAAGCGAAAAAATTTATCACTGGACTTTTGACATTTTGCACGACGTGTCATATTTGTAAAATATTTGACACTTCACTTGACACATTACGGGTATGGAACTGCCGCCTAAAGTCCTCAGACCCAAAAAACTCACAATTCCTGTCCGCACCAATCTATCAGCATCAACATTTGCACACATCGCCTTGATAATAACCCTGAAATTCTGGCAACCATTTTCTGCCAATGCAACATTTGAGTTCGCATTTGAGTTCGCGGGTCTGCTCTCACTGGAATTACTTCTCAGTGAACTACGGGATATTGATATTGATGCTGCTATGCTGGGGGATATTTTAGTGAGGTGTCGTATATTTCTACACACACTAGTTTTCAACCGAAATTTTGAAAACTCATACCATGAAATCAGGTTTAAACGCATTTGAGTTATTCTGGTAAACTCGAATGCATACAAAACTAGTGTGCAGACACAATATCGCCGTTTTCGCCCTTCTACACCTTTAAAAAGCCTATATATGAGGCCTCTAATTCTAAAAGTCGACAAGTCCTCCACACAAAGCGGGTTTGAACAAATTGCATTTCGAGTTTCGGTTCCATTTCATAGCCCACGCTACGTGTCCAATATGGCGCGCATATGCTTAACATCAAGTTCAAATGTTGACAAAAAAGTGACAAATTTTGAGCTCCTGCTCTCGACGTTTATGCAAAAAATGGGGTGTCCATAAAATCCTATTTTGACATGCGCAGAAATTCTGCAGCGTAGCTCAGTAAACAAAAGTGTACTTGTTGACTTTTTGCCCATTTTTTGCATTTTTCCAAACATGTCAAATTTGACTGTATCAAATAGGGACATGTGAGATAAAAAAATATGGTAAAAAATGAAAAATGTGCGGAAGTAGCCCCAGATGACGTTTTCTGGCCTAACTAGAAATTGTCATATTTTGGACTTAGAATTGGACGCCTCATATTGAATTCTACGAACACCAGCAGAAAATTTTCCAGCTACCTATCGGACTGGATGAGTGATTGAATGAAAACAGAAAATAATAACTGAGATCTGCATGGAAACAAAACAAAATTTGCAGAAATTTCACTGGCAAACTACATATTTATATGCAATGATGTGCATAATCAAGACACCATATTACCTCCAATATAAGGCATCCCTCTAATATAAGGTACCCTCTAATATAAGGTATAACATTTGGCTCAAAAAATCTGATGAAAATAATATAAGGTATACCTTATATTAGAGGTAATATGGTATGTGTGCATTGATATTGAATGCACCAAATGTAAAAGTCACAAAATGGTAGGATATATTTACAAGTACAGCATAAGGTAGGACAAAAATCAAGTTCAGTCAATCATATGGAACTATTTGCCACATTTGTGAATGCATCTGATCACATATGCTGATGTTATAGAACACAGCAATGACAAATGACTAGGCAGTGTTGCAAGAATGGAAATGGGGTGGTGCCCCAGCTGAGTGCGCACAGGAGCTCAGTGGGGTCCAGCCAGCCAGCGGGTGTTGCACCAACTGCCGCCTACCCAAGCCACAGCAGTGTAAAACCCATGGCAAAGCTGGACCACTGCGCACCAGTTCCTGGAAGTGACTACACAGTGCACATTCACACTTCACAGCTGTGTCCGACATGCAGTGTGACATTATGCTGCAAGCAAGATCTACATACACCGAAATGCTGCATGGGGCAGCTTGTCAACTGTTTTACAGCAGCAATGTGCTATCAGCAGGAGGGAAACCCATTATTTAACCACAGCGACTCGTAACCCATCGTCTCGTAAGCCAAAGTGCATCAAGATTTAACCCAAAGTACCTCGTCTCGTAAGCCGCAGCCAATCATTCGACTCGTCACCCAAAGTGTGTCATTATTTAACCCCACTGTGTCATTATTTAAGCCATGAGTACATAGTACAAATTTTGTGTCATTATTTGAGCCGTGTGTACACATGTATTTAGTTCATATTTGTGTATTTTTTGAATGCCAGCAAATACATAGTACTGATGTGCTGGTGCGGAACCAACGTAAATATGTGTTTACATGGTGACCAATGATACTTGTAATGTGGGATGAACAAGGGAAATAGATATATTTATCTAGGTAACTCACAAATTTCATTTTAAACATATTGCACCCACTTTCAAATCAAATCAATTTTATTACCCCCCCCCCCCCCCTTGAAAAATGCATAAGAAACATATGCAATGGAAAATAATGTGGATAGAAATGAACAGCTTTTTCTCTCCATTTGATACTCTCATGCATGAAACACTCTTTATGTCTGTTGTCCATTTCGCTTTATTAGGACCGAAAGTATCCATGATCCACTTACTCGAGCCCACCAGATATTGACCACAGATGTCCAAGTGCATTAGCCAAAAACGACTGATCATACCGCCACATGTAATGTCTATACATCCATCTTATATTTATGTATACATGTTATGTATTTACCTGTACTGCGGCTTACGAGTCGACACATTGGGTTAAATAATGAGGCACAATGGCTTAAATGATGACACACTTTTTCACGTTAATTGTGGCTTAAATGTCGCCATACTTTGGCTTACCTAGCGAGGTACTTTGGCTTTACAGTCGATGGGTTAAATCTCGGGTAGCTTAAATCTCGCTATACTCTCTATCAGCAGTTAGTATTGCTGTGCAACTACTAATTTACATGTTAAGACTGCTACCAAATGTTATTTTATCTTAGAATGTTTAGCAATAGCAAATGAATGTGAAATGCACATAAAAATAGCAAAACATTACTTGAAGTATGAAACTCATTGAGAACACATTTATGCATTTCACACCCAATGTAATGTTGTAAATTTCATTGCTGCAAGGGTTGTACCGTAGCTGCTGTGTTACACAACTCTGCTACAATGCGGGTGACACAAGTATTCTATTGTACTGACAAACTACGCAGCTGCGCGGTAAGTGGATACTGTGTATATAACTGGGCTGGAGCATGTGCCCAGCCAACTGCACACAAACACAAGTCACAGTGGGGTCCAACCCTGCAGGGGGGTGTTGCACTTTGGTGTGTCTACCCACTGACACACGGAAATGCAAAACCCTCCAGCAAAACAAGACCACTGTGTTTGATTTGCTTGCAGTCATATTGCACCCACTTCTTTATAATTATGCACTGAAACTCATTGTGACATTGTAAATTCCATTGCTGCAAGGGTTGTAATGTAGCTGCTGTGTTGCACAACTCTGCTACAATGCGGGTGACACAAGTATTGTATTGTACTGACAAACTACGCAGCTGCGCGGTAAGTGGATACTGTGTATATAACTGGGCTGGAGCATGTGCCCAGCCAACTGCACACAAACACAAGTCACAGTGGGGTCCAGCCCTGCAGGGGGGTGTTGCACTTTGGTGTGTCTACCCACTGACACACGGAAATGCAAAACCCTCCAGCAAAACAAGACCACTGTGTTTGATTTGCTTGCAGTCATATTGCACCCACTTCTTTATAATTATGCACTGAAACTCATTGTGACATTGTAAATGAAGTTGCTGCAAGGGTAGTAACCAAGCTGCTGCGCTGCTTTGGGCAGAGCCGTATCCAGGGGGGGGGCGGGGGGGGCTGCAGACCCCCCCCTCCCGGGGCGAGACCAAAAAGTGACCGGAAAATGCGACTTTTTCAACGTCAGCGTAAAAAATTTTGCGCGCAAGCGCGCATTCTTCACCAGACATAAGCTATTATCATCGGATTTGCTGCATGTGGCCACAAATCGTTATAAATACACTCAATGTTGTGTTTTTTTGCTGTTTTGTATGTATATTTACATACATATACAGCATTCCATGGCGCGGACGCCAACGCCAATGTCGCTATGGCGTGGCGCCTACTAATGGCGCCAGCGCCATGGCACCATTCCGCCACTATGTAGCTAAAAGTTTAGGGGGGGGGGGCTGAGCCCCCCCCCCTCGCCGGCCTCCGTAAACAAGCAGCCCCCCCCGCTCAAAAATCCTGGATACGTCCCTGGCTTTGGGTGAAACATGTACAGTGTGTGTGGCTGCACAAGTGCATGCAGACATCTGGCTTGGGCAGTGTGCAGCTGCAATGCACCAAGGTACTGCCCAATGGAGGGTGCCCTATTGTCTGTGTGCCTACCCACTTACTCAACACACAGCCAATATGACACCCTTCCATGTTGTTTTCATTTGGTGTCAGCTCTGCACACTGTTTCATTTTCTCCTATTATTCTGACAAGTGACTGAATCAAATGTTTTTTCTACTCGTTATGTGTACTGATGTAGTAGTAATCTGGATGGTGGCATATAGTATATTCTGCTGGCTGAAATTCACCATTGAGTCATGCCAGTGGATAGGTGCCCTATTGTCTGTGTGCCTACCCACTCACTTGACACACAGCCAATATAACACCCTTCCACATGGCTTCCCCTCAGAGCCACCTCAGCACACTGTTTCCACATTTCTCCCCATTTTCTGACAGGTGGCTGAGTAAAATGTAATTTAAACAATTATACTCACTATATGTATTACTGTAGTAATCTGGCTGGCAGCTTATCTGCTGCTGGCAGAAATGCACATAGCTTTCAACCCAGTGGAGGGTGCCCTATTGTCTGTGTGCCTACCCACTCACTTGACACACAGCCAATATGACACTTTTCCACAAATATGTAAAATATACACAGCAGAAATACACAAATAATGCCGCCCATGTATGGGTGGAATGGCCCCACACACGCTAGTTGACATTGACACAAATGTCAACTGGTTCCGGTTAGGGTTCAAACAGGACCAGTTTTTAAGAACCGGGACCGGGACCGGGACTAGAAATTTTCTAATGTCGGGACCGGGACCGGGACCGGGACTGGGGGGTCGGGACCGGGACCGGGACCGGGACTGGCTTTTTTCAATTGTCGGGACCGGGACCGGGACCGGGACTGGGGGGTCTGGACCGGGACTGGGATTTGCCGAACCAGGTACCGGCACTGCGGTTTTGTTTGAACCTTTTTGGTATGTAAAATCCAGCCAATGTTGTTCCACACACCTCCACTGTGTGAAGGACCACTCTCAATGTATTAGCCTTTTCTTATAACATTATTCAAGCAGTATTCCATTGCCATCTTCACTTGAAGTTGTGAATATATGATGAAACGCAATGTATGCAGGATTTTTTTGGGAGGGGGGGCGGCGCCAGTTGTAGGTGCCAACACCATGGCAGTATTGGCGCTGGCGTTGGCGCCAACGTGTACAATATAGGTATCTTTATATACCTATATTTCGTACTAGAAACATGTTGGGGACCTTTCTAACGTTGTCACATTATGGAAAAATACATAGTAACTATTGGCTGGGTATTTGCGCGCTTGCGCGCAAAAATTTTTTAGATGTTCCTACAAAATCGCTTTATAAAAGTGCCATTTCTGGCAAATTTTTTTGAAAAATCCGTTTTTTCCATCCCTTGTCGGGACCGCTATAAAATTCCGGGACCGGGACCGGGACCGGGACTGGGTGGTCGGGACCGGGACCGGGACCGGGACTGGCTTTTTTTGAATGTCGGGACCGGGACCGGGACCGGGACTGGGGTGTCGGGACCGGGACCGGGACCGGGACCGCCCCAGTCCCGACTTTTTGCCGAACCATGTACCGGGACCGCGGTCCCGTTTGAACCCTAGTTCCGGTCCCAATTCCAAGCTTGTATTTGAAGGTCGATCGTTGGCTCGCCAGCAAGCATTGACTTGTGATCGGGACCAGTTGACATTTGTGTCAATGTCAACTAGCGTGTGTGGGGCCAATGGTCCAGTAGTGTGCAGACTTATTAAAAACACATGCCAACACATGTGAAAAGTTTTTACAGTCTTAAACTGTAAACATAGGCTGATCAGCCAAAAGCTGCGACTAAGACAAGTCCGGTTGCATCAAACTTTTCAAATATACACTCTGGTAAAGGTGCCAATGCAAAATTGTGTGGAATGTTGCCTGATAAAATTTGTGCAAGAGCAACTTATAGTGGAAGTCTGCTGAAATTCTGGCTGTATCATGTTTTACCTTTTCACATATAGGGATCCACTGGAAAAACTCACAGCAACTCAAGTAATTCCACACTCTAGCCAACCACTCACAAATACAACTATTGTATTATGGTAACTATCGCTTAGAACTACCAGAAATGAAAATTGGAATGGTTCTACATCACCTGGTGACGCGCTTTTTGTATCTTCACAGAAACACAGACTACCTACCTTGCCTTTTTAAAGTGTGCGGAGCAGTCCCACATAAATATTTACCTAGGGAAATTCAATAATATTTATTATGTTCCAGACATTTTAAATATGTTTAAAGCTTTGTCAAAGGAATTTGTTAATTTTTAGAATTGGGTACATAAAACCAATTCTGTCTGAAAAATTGTTTGGAAATCTTACCTTTCTAAAATTTCAGTTTTCAACTTTTTGTAAAGTTGAGAAATTCGAATATTTTGCTGCGGGATTACACTCTGTTGAGCGCACATGTATTCCCGACTGCAGCTGTCCATAGGCCATTTTGCTCACTTGATAAACATTTCCAAGTAAACACATTAAAAAATACAAGCGTGCAAGTCAAATCGCAAAATGGCTGACAAAAGTTGTCTGAAGCAGAAGCTTCAGAACGCCGTTCAAAAACGCCTTCGACGCTGAAGTGCAGCCAGTTCGCATCAGGGTCGCGCCGCCCCAGCAGCCAGTGACTGGGCGCGGGGCTGGCAGCGGGGGCAGCTGGGGGGCGGGCGGCTGCTGCGGCTGGCAACCGCGCAACCCCGCATGCGTCGCAAGCCAGGCGCCTCACGGTGGCCGTCCGCTCGGCGCCCATCTGCGATTTAGTTGCAGCTAGTTAGTAGTCAAAATGTCAAATGTCATGTAAAGTGCCAAATTCATGTAAAATGTTCTGAAAACGAACAAATGTCATGCAAATTGTCAAAAGTCATGCGATGTGACTAAAGTCACGCAAAAAGTTTGTCAACTCTACACCAATGTGGCAAGCCTATAGCTGCGAACACTTCACAAACCTTCTTGTTGACCGTGTGCAGCATGTGGGCCATGGCCTCGACCAGCACCCCATCGTGGATGCCGCGCCAGTTTGCGTGGTGCCGCGGCAGGCCGGGCGGCAGGGCGCACTGGGGCAATCACAGACCCTGTAAAAAGCCTTGTAAAATGTGAAATGTCATGCAAAGTGTCACAAGTCATGGAAAATGCCTGTAAAATGGCAACTGAGTTGCCATTTTGCAGGGCATTTTACATGACTTTTGACACTTTGCATGACATTTGACACTTTACAGGGCATTTTACAGGGTCTGCGATTGACACCTGGTCGACCAGCCGCTTGGCAGTGTCGCACCACTGGCCGACAGCGTGTTGCAGCTGCGCCAGCGTCAGGACGCCATCGCGCAGCGCGTCCTGCAGCCGGTCACGCATCGTCTCGGTCGCCTGCGCAATGCGCGTTTCATTTTACTACTTGGTACACTTGAATTTAGAACTTTGAGAGTCGTCAAAATCTTTTAATTTCAATTCAATTTCAATCTTTTAGTTCTTTAAATCTGTAAAGTCATCGAAAAACAACTTCTAAATTTGTAGTTTTATTTTCATCCTGACATGCTGCGGAATTAGTGATTGTGCAACAAAAATTGTGTGAATGTGTCTGCGTGACTAAACAATGTGACCACTGCACTAACGAATGCGCCGAGTCGCAACAGCCACTCTGCTGGGTCTTGTTCGTGTGGCGCGGCGACGACAGCTTGCTGCAGCGGCGGCAGGTCGTGTGCGTCGACGGCCGGGGGCGGTGCAGCGGCCGAATGCTGCGGCTGCGGCGGCGGGTCCTGTGCGGACGACGCGGCTGGCGGCGGTGTGGGCGCGTCGCCAGCCGCAGCGGCACTTGCGTCGGCTGGCACGGAAATGTGTCGCCGCTTCTGAAGTCGGCACTTTTTCAGTCACACAGTTTTCAGTTCTTGGCACACAGTCTGCCGTATTTGCTTGAATAGTTCCCCCCCTCGAATAGTTCCCCCTCAAAAAAGTCTGACGAGATAAAAATGCCTCCCTAATCCACAACAGAATTCACACATTTACGAAAATTGCCTTCCTCAAAGTCATTGGCACGCTTCCAACGTGGAACATAATTAAGTGTGTGTGCAAACTGAGTAAATGCCTATCAAGTCCGCCGAGTATACATGTTTAACACAGTTCACAGCGGTTACACAAACAATCAAAGAATGTGCAAATGCTTGAACGCACGGTGCAGAGGTGGCGGGGTGCGGCCGCGGCGGTGCTGCGCGGGGCTGCCGCTGGGGGCAGGCGAAACGGGCGCGCTGCTGCACGGCGCCGCGGCCACGTCCATGCGGTCCGCCTGCGTAAGGTTATCACTTATCAGGTGCTAATCTCAGACCGTGAAAAATGTCAAATCCCTGAGAAATGTCTAATGTCAAATGCTAGGGTGCGAAAAGTCATGTAAGATGCCCTGGAAAATGGCAAACGTACGTTTTACCAGCAATTTTAAGGGCGTTTTACATTGATTTTGACACTTTCCATGGCATTTGACATTTTGCAGCGTCTTTTGTGTGACTTTTGACATTTTATAGGGAATTTGACAATTTACAGGGAAGTTGTCACTTTAGGTCGCTACATTTTTTTACATGGTCTGACACTGGCCCCTCATGATGTTCTCATGTTTTGCATGTCACATCAAATTGTGTGAAATGATAAGACATTTCGTTGGGCTGAAATCACTGTGAAAACAGTTGTGTCACGAGACTCACATGTTTTTTGGTGTCATAAAAGGGTGATAGAGATGTGGGAAATTGATGGTGAGATAAAAGATTTTGTCAAACAGCTGGGACTTTATTTATTGAAACGAATTTTGATGTCTGCGCAATGTAAAAATGTGAAAACGAACATTGCCAACATGGCCGGGTGCAGAATCGCGACTGCGCTTGCGGCGGTGCTGCGCGGCTGAGACTGGCGCGCTGCTGCACTGCGCCGGGTCCACTTCCATGCGCTTGTCCGCCTGCGTCAAGTCATCACTTTAGGTTCCAATCTCAGACTTTGTAAAATGCTCAATTCACTGTAACATGTCAAATGTCAAATAATTATCAACTATCAAAAGTCGTGAGGGATGCCCTGGAAAATGGCAAACGTTTTACCTGCTTTTTACAGGGCATTTTACATGACTTTTGACACTGCATGAAATTTGACATTTTACGGGGAATTTGACGTTTTACAGGGAATTTGATATTTTATAGGGTCTTTGACATTTCACAGTGTCTTTTACATCGTCTGGAACTGCCCCCTGCATGAGATTCTCATGTTTTGCATGAGATTTTAGATTTTGACCAACTGCTGGCGCTTTATATAATGAAAATAATTTTGAATTCTGCACAATGTACAAATGTGCGGATGAACCTTGGCAACATCTTCGGGGCGTGCTCGGTCGTGCGGCGCCAGCGGCCAGGGCGGTGCCACGAGGGCAGCCGAGACTGGCGCGCTGCTGCACGGCGCCGCGTCGACTTCCATGTGGTCGTCCGTCTGCATGAGGTCATCACTTATTAGGTGCCAATCTCAGACCTTGTAAAATGTCAAATGTCGTGTATAATGTCAAATCTCAAATGCAAAGTGTAAAAAGTCACGTAAGATGCCCTGGAAAATGGCAAACGTACATTTGACCTGCCATTTTACCAGCCATTTTACATGACGTTTACACTTTGCATGACATGTGACATTTTACATGGTATTATACATTACTTTTGACATTTGGACATTTGACATCACATACCTGCGCATCATCTTGTGTTTGCGCACTGTGAGCTGCGTCGCTTGCGGCCAGGCGCTCCTCCCTGCGAACATTTTTTGGTTGGTTGAGTGTAAATACATGTGTAAATATATATACAGTAACTCCCCCCTGCTAGCTGAGTGAAGAAAAAGTAACTCTCCACTCTTTCATGGGTTGGAAAGATGTCACATGTAAAGAACACATCTTTATGAATTTATGTATTGTACTCGGTGGACTTCATACTCTGCACTCGACTTCATTAACTCTCATATTACACTTGCTATTCACTATGCTTCATTTGCACATGCTTTTCATTTGATTTACAGAAGCTATTCACTTAATTTTCACTTGCTATCAATTTAATTTACGCTTGCTATTACCTTAATTTACACATTGAACAACCAAACGAACCACTTGTTGCTCAAATTGGCCGCGTCGCTTTTCACGACTTCCAAACTGTCCAGCGGCCGCAAAGTCCAGTTCATGAAAGTGCGCCAGCGGCCGCTCAGCGTTGGCAAAGTCCTGGGTGCCGAACGCCGTGCTCTCTGGCTGGCGCAGCGCTGACTGCAGGGCGTCCTCGGCCGGCTGCAATTGGCCGCGCAGCTCGGCCAGCGCGACTCACAGTTGCCGCTGTAGCCGGTCAGCCGGCGCCGCGCCGCACTCCTGTAAGATATGACGCAAAGTATTTTAGTCATGGCGCTGGCGCTATACATAGATATTTCAGGGGGCTACAGCAACGTTAGCACCCATTCCGTGTGCCAAACTTGCAAGCTTGCTCGGACTTTTTCCAAATGGCGCCACTGGTATTTTGAATAACTTTGTTGGCGTTTTTCAAACTTTTTTTCCAAACCAAACGGTTATACTATGCGCAAATGATAAGGTATGTGAACCAACGCGCAAAATCGTGTCGACCTCAGATTTATATGGTCGACGCGTTGCACCTGCAGCATTTGCGTCGAGTCGACGGCCAGCGCGGCCAGCTGCTCGATGAAGTCGTCCGGGCATCGCAGCCTCGCAGACGGCTCCATAATGCTCTGGGGGCACTCTCGGACCCTGTAAAATGGCCTGTAACATGTCACATCTCATGCAAAGTGCTGAAAGTCATGCAAAACGCCCTGTAAAATGGCACTTATTTGTTTTCCATTTTACAGAGAATTTTACATGAGTTTTGACGCTTTGCATGACATTTCACATTTTACAGCGCATTTTACAGGGTCTGGGAGTGGCACCTGGACGCTTTGCTCAGTGGGCGACGCGCCAATCGAAGAAAGCAGCCGCTGCGCATCAACTTTGAGCGAGGGCAGGGCGTCGCTGCACTTTTTGAAGGTGCGCTTCAAGTGCGAGCACAGCCGCACGTTTCTTCTTCAGCGCGTCAAATTTCAACTGAAAAAGAAGGATACTTGAAGCACATGATTAGCAGTGAAAAATTTATTGGCGATTTATTTTTTAAACATTTTTGAAAATATGAAAAATATAATTTAAATTTTTTTCCACAGTTTTACACATTGATTTAGTTATATTTTCTTTTTGAGCGATTTTCTGGAATGTACTGGAAGGTTTCTGGGAAATTTCTCATTTTTCCATCCTTACTTTTTCGCTGAAACCCCGTCCCCGACCTCAGGTAGATTAAATACTTTTACAAAGAGTCCATCCTGAGGAACTTTGAAAAACATTACTCACGTGAAACATGTCGGTGGTGGCGCGGTCACCAGCCCACGTGGTCTTCCTGACCAACTTGTGCACTTGTCCCTCTAGCGCATCCAGCGCGGGTGCGTCATGCACGGCCGGCAGCTGGGCCACGCCCTGTTCGAGTCGGGCGAGCTTCTCGCTGACGTCGCAGTGCAGCGCCGCCAGTTGCACAGCCCTGTCCCGGCACTGGCGCTACGAAACGTCCTGCAGACGAAATGAACATTTTATAATAAGGACACACCGTATTGGCTTGAAAAACTTCACCCCCTGAATAATCCCCCCCCCCCCTTTAGGCATATGATCAATCTGCCTTGTCCAATTTGAACAAAAATAGCACGCATGATAATAAGTTGATAAGAACATGCTTCAAAATGTTGACGGAATACCTATTGTTCAGTTGATGATTCTCACACCTTGAATAGTTCCCCGTCAAAAAACTCTGATGAAAAAATTTGTAGAGGGATTCTTTGAGCAAAGTTATCATTCGAAAGTGTACACAAGTTTATACAGTTACACACCAGATCAGAGCTGAATCAAAACCCAAACTTTTTTCTTTCTTTCATCCCATCGCTACGCTTTCACTCAGTTAATATACCTAAATACCATAATCCAGCTGAATAATGAACCAAAAATATTAGAGTTTTTTCGTCATCATTTTTTGTTGTTACTATTAATAATTGATAACGAAATTAAGCAAAAGATTTTATTCATTGAATTATGGTTGGTTTCCATACTAATTGTGCCGTCCGCCGAGTATACGTGAAAAAATCGTAACCTTCTATCTAAAGCACGCTGAAAAGTACTATTTATTTACCACAACTGCGCAGTGTGCATGTGGCGTGAGTATCCAACCTGAAGCCGCTGGCTGAGGCCCTTGAGCGTGGTGTCGACCCTGTCGAGCTGCCTGAGCTGCTTGGGCGTCAGGTGGGCGGCAGCGACGGTGAACGCGTGCAGCGCGTCCAGGGCGTGGTGCCGCTGCAGCAGCGCCGCCAGGGTGGGGTGCCGCTGCGCCGCAGTCGAGCTGAGCGGCCCGGTGGGGGCTGCAGCGCGGCGGCGACCTCCTTGTCCAGTTGGCCCGTGGCCTCCTCCAGCTGGGCGATCTGCTGTTGTAGATCGCTATCCGCCTGCGCCGCTGCGCTGCGCGAATTGGAATCGTGGTCGGAGCGCGCCTGAAACAACAGCGTCATTCACGTGAACAACTTTCATGAAAACGATACACCGTACTTCTATACACCGATACACAGGGGTCTCCAGGATTTTGGCCCTCGCGGGGGCTGGATAGATGGCAATCGCTCCTCCGGAGGGATAGATAGCTTAAAATTTTTCTGGGGGGGGGGCTGGGGGGGGGGCTCACGGGGGCACAATATATAGACTTTTTCAAGGTGTAGAAGGCAGATAGGGGAAACAATAGCTAAAAATCGGTTAAAAGTAGCCAAAAGTAGGTTTAAAATGGCTAAAAATAGGTATATAACCATGTATATAGCCGGAAAGATCGATTTTGAAGGTGAAAAACTATAAAAAGATGCGAAAATTAGTGATTTTGAGTGAAAATTGGGGCAAAATTTCACAAAAACCACTCCAGATAGATAAATAGCTGAGCGATTTGGGGGGGGGGGTCTTTGGGGGTAGTAGCCAAAAATTTTGCCTCGGGATAGATAGATAGCTAAGCAGCCTCCGGGATAGATAGATAGCTGGCCGATTAGGGGGGGCAGCCCCCCCCCAGCCCCCCCCCTAGGAGACCCCTGCACCGAGACACTGTTTTCCTTGAATTATTCCGCGCCATGATGACTTTCGTTGGTCTTGTGAAAAATGCCAAGTGAAAATGCACTGGCAAACCTGCGCGTCGGAATCGGTCACGTCCAGCAGCGGCTCGAAGTGGTTGCCATTCACGTTGACGAGGTAAATGGCGCTGTGCTGCAGGCGGGGGGACAGCTGCCTGAGGGGCTCGCACAGCAGCCAGTGGAACACCCCTCGCTTGTCCTGGTGCGGCACCACGATTTCGGTCTGAGGTTTTTTTGCACGCATTTCCGCATTGCAACTTTGCAATGATTGGCACGTTCTTTTGTAAAATCGCGAGAAACGTGCCATGTTTATATTGTAGTAACAATCAAATACTACAATATGACGTTAGAAACTGCCGTATCAATATTTTTGCCTTAGATTTGCCAAGGTTGCACACGCGTGTGCATGTGCAGCCGCGAGTCACTCAACACTAGTGATGGAATGGCGCCATGACGCTGGCGCCATTTGAGGGCGTCAAAAGGCGTCACTCCATGGCGCCATTGGCGCCTGGCATCCTTTTCTACTTCTTTTCCATCACTACTCAAAATTCAATGCCTACAGCAAAGCAGCAACCGTCTAACCTCCAACAAAGTGGCGGCTGCAAAAATGCTGGTCGTGTCGGCCCACTTTGCAGGGCGGCGCTGCTTTGCCAGCCAGTGCGGCAGCGTCGAATCGCAAAGCGGCGACAACTGCCGCCGCACCGGTACAACTTGTCCTGGCGCTCGTCCACGCCGCCCGAATACTTTGCCTGCGCCCAACTCGGCTGCTTGACTGCGGGGGGGGGGGGTATTGAAGAACTTTGGAAAACATTCTATACGCATACTTCTAGACAATGACACAAAAATTGATCATTCTGATCATTTTTGCATTTCGCTATAAAGTGTATTGTATTTCCTCAACTTTACTTTCCTCGTAATTTGATTTGACTAACATGCTTGAAAATTTTACGAAATCAAAATCTTTCCCAGTGAATAATCCCCCCCCCCCTCGAATAGTTCCCCGTCAAAAAAGTCTGACAAAAAATAATTCCCATGGGCATTCTTCGAGCTACGAGAATACGCTAATGAGAACCAGTTCCTTTGCAATCTAAACGTAACATTTGGACATCACATATCAAATCAAAAAATCATCACTACACTCTTCCAAGCAACAAGTAAACATGGTCACAAACCAGCTGCCCAACAAAGTCATGCCCCTCTTGATTGCCAGTCAAGACGACAGCCAGCGCCCGATAAAAGCAGTTGCCATCTGCCTTCACCGGGAACACCTGGAGCTGGGCTGCCGCGGGCGTGTCAGGCACCAATTTGGGCTGCGCCGGGCGGAAACCACTGCCCTGCTGTCGGGCTGGGCGCATTGGCACCACGCCAGTCTGTGATGGGTTGTTTGCGTGTTGCAGATGCAAATGAATCTTGAAACTGGCAAGGTTTGGCCATTTCATGTTCATTTCATTTCAAGTGAATTTGATGAGAAAAACGCATCTTCTGTGACTGGCATTCCGTGTAAAACGGTGTAAAATGTCATGCCAATTGTCAAAAGTCTTGTAAAATCGCATGAAAATTGTCATGTCTAGTAAAAAAAATTAAATTAAATTTGCCATGGTCAAGGACATTTTCAATGACTTTTTACATACTTATTTTTGAATCGCCCACTTTGAGAACTCTATGGTGTAGCGTTGTCAACTGACCGTGAACTTTCTGGCCATCTCCGTCAACTGGACACTGGACAGGGCGGCGCTGCGCCACTGGTCGCCCAGCCAGTGCAACTGCCGCTTTGCACCGCGGCGGCTGCCTCCTGGGGCGCGTCTTGCGGCCACTGGGTGGTGCGCTCGACGGGCTGAGCCCAGCCCTTGTTCCAATCCTGGCATTGGGACCACATTGCTGTTGAGTACTGTGTTTTGTCGAATAATCCCCCTTTCATTCACTCTCCCCTTTGAATACCCCCTTGATATTTTTAAATCTAAATCTTACAGTGATTTTTATCAGGCCAAATACACTAAAAAATCGCGCTTATTATTATATGCTTGTAGGGGTCACAAAAATCATGTTTTCAGCCGTTCAATTAGCAACACTTATTTGAAAAATACTTATCACATCTTTCTCAAGTCGCCAGAACTGACCAACAAGTCCCTCCTGGCCAACTGGATGTCCTGCGGGCTGCCAGTGATCTTGATGGCATTCGGCCCGGGCGACGGCTGCACGTTTCCACCTTGCAAGCCGTTGCAAGCCGCCTCCTCGGCTGACAGATTAAAACCAGTTTAAACCGAAATTTCGAGAACTCATAAATCGGCTTTGAATTAATTTGAGTTTACCAAAATGAGTTTTTCCTCATTAACTGCAGTTGACGGCTACCTCATTCTGGTATACTCAAATGCATGAAAAGCTGATTCGTGAGTTCTCGAAATTTCAGTTGAAAAGTAGTATTTATTTGTAGAGCCATTACATCCGCCAGAATCAGGGACGTATCCAGGATTTTTGAGCGGGGGGGCTGCTTGTTTACGGAGGCCGGCGAGGGGGGGGGGGGCTCAGCCCCCCCCCCCCTAAAATTTTAGCTACATAGTGGCGGAATGGCGCCATGGCGCTGGCGCCATTTGTAGGCGCCACGCCATGGCGCCATTGGCGTTGGCGCCAGCGCCATGGAACGCTGTATATGTATGTAAATATACATACAAAACAGCAAAAAGCACAACATTGAGTGTATTTATAGCGATTTGCGACCACATGAAGCAAATCTGATGATAATACCTTATGTGTGGTGAAGAATGCGCGCTTGCGCGCAAAATTTTTTACGCTGACGTTGAAAAAGTCGCATTTTCCGGTCACTTTCTGGTCTCGCCCCGGGAGGGGGGGGGCTGCAGCCCCCCCCGCCCCCCCCCCCTGGATACGGCCCTGGCCAGAATTAAGGCACTTTGATGGAAATATCAACCCCGGTCAACAAGTTTTCAAAGTCAGCATGACCGTTTTTTATGGCGTTTGACATTTTTCATGTTACTTAACATTATATGTGACTTTTGACACTGCGTGAAAGTTGACATTTTTCAGGTAATCTTGCTTGGTCTAGGAGGCTTGTAAAGTACTCTGTAATTTGGCAAGTGTCGTGTAAAGTGTCAAAAGTCATGTAAAGTATGATAAAACATGCCCTGTAAAATGTAAAATGTCAAACGACTAGCTAAAATAAACAATTTAACAGGGCCTTTCTCAAGCCTTTCTGCATGCCTTTTGACATTTCGCAGGACATTGACAGGCTCAGGTTGTGGCCCCAGCACAGGAATGGAATGGTCAAAGTCAAAGTAACTCACCAGAGGTCTTGGTGCACTCAATGTGCTCGTTGAGCCTGCTGTGGATGTCCAAGCAAGGCGACTTGGCCGGCAGCATCAGGCGCTGGTGCGGCGGCATGAACAGCTGCTCGCTGCGCACAGCGGCCAACTCGCGCAGGGCTGTCTGTATGCCCTCCCTGCCGCCCTTGATGCTCACCTGGGCAAAGAACAATTGAGCGGAATGGAATGCGCATGTAGGGCGCTACACACGACGCTTAGGTGCGCCCTACGTTCTAGTTGAATGTGGCGTCTGGGCGAGACTCCGACAATTTTTTGGTCAAAAAACTGCAAAAATTTTTAGAGGATGTTATTGCCATATTATTGTCTTGAAAAACGCCCCTTGAATACTACCCACTTTAGGCATATGATCAATTTGTTGTATCCATTTTGAAAACAAAAAACAATGCATGACATGTTATTTGGTCCATAAGATATATTTCGTGAAATTAGTTATACGCGGCGGACATCACACTTAGGATGCAAAGCTACCATAACCCATCTGAATAATGAACCAAAAATTATACAGTTTTTTTGTCATATTATTTCTTTTTTTACTATGGAATAATTAATTACGAAATTTATCACAAGATTTTATTCGTTAAATTATGGTAGTTTTTCATACTAGGTGTGCTGTCCGCCGAGTATACCGCATTTCTTCTAATAGAATGGCATACCACTAATAGAAGGACACCTACAATAGAACGGCAGGTTTAGGCACTTTTTTGCACCCATGAAAACAACAGGACGGCAACATCCAATAGAACGGCAGGTCAAAACATTGGCAGGACGAAAAAAAACAGAACGGCGCTCTACTGAAAGTAATACAGTATGGCACCACACAAGCTAGTTTTCACGGTTCATTGCTGAAAACTCACTTTTTGGTTTTCAAAATGGTTTAAAACAGTCAGAATCGCCTCAAACGGCCGCCATCTTTGTTTTTGTTAGTTTTCATGTTATGAAATCATTATTGAGTACTTTGGAAAAATGCTGCAGAAAAAAAAATATTTTTTGTGGAGTAAGTATGCATTTGTAGGACATGCGGTAAATGGCTTGTGATGGAGAAAATTATATTGTATTTTTAGGTACATTTTGGTGATTTTTAGTTATCACATACATTTAAAAAATAAATTTTATTTTATATGTGAATATTTGTTAAAATTCTACATTTGAGATAATATCACTCTGGCATATATGTGTAGTTTTTTATTCTCTTTCATTTGGTTCTTGTGGTAATGAGCAATGAAGAAGTACAAAAAAAGAATAAACAATAAAAATGTGTCACTCATGAAACAATTTTTAAGATGGTATTTAGTGAACATGTAGTTGCAACAGCTATTTTTAGGATGCAAAAGAAGAAGAATGGGAATAATTAAAATTGTATTCAATTCTTCCACCCAAAAATGAAAATAATTTTATAAGAATACTAACAACGATGAAAACTCAGATAGCAAAACTGAAAACAGACAAACAACCCTCATAAGACTTTATCCAGCCAAGCAGGGCCGTATCCAGGGGAAGGGGCGGGGGGGGGGGGGCTGCAGCCCCCCCCCTTCCCGGGGCGAGACCAGAAAGTGACCGGAAAATGTGACTTTTTCAACATCAGCGTAAAAAAATTTGCACGCAAGCGCGCATTCTTCACCACACATAACGTATTATCATCAGAGTTGCTCCATGTGGCCGCAAATCGTGAAACATTCACTCAATGTTGTGCTTTTTGCTTTTTTGTATGTATATTTACATACATATACAGCATTCCATGGCGCTGGCGCCAACGCCAATGGCGCCATTTTAGGGGGGGGGGCTGAGCCCACCCCCTCGCCAGATTCCGTAAACAAGCAGCCCCCTCCCACTCAAAAATCCTGGATATGTCCCTGCAGCCAAGGATTTGTTTTCTCATGGTCCAGGCATAAAGTAGATGTTGTTGGAAAGCACTGATTTCAGGTTTTCAAAAAAAATATTACTGTGGGGCATATTTATAGCAAATACAGCTTGCTATGAAGTTGCCCACGTATTGTGCATCTTAGCAACAACAACAGCAACAACACAGAAAAAAATCTGTGAAATTATGTTTTATTTAATCAACCGTGTTCTGGGCATTTTTACATGGTGTGGTCCCCACCATAAGATAGAGAAAAAAATTCTGTACAAAACCTCCAAATTTGAAGTTTCTGTGACCACCCAGTGCATCTTAAAGTGATTTTTTGAATTTGGCAAGCTGTTGAAAACTCATGTAGCCATCACGTCACTGGCACGTCACCGGCTACACATTTGATGACGTTTTGGTGACCCTGGCACTATTCAACATTGGTAAACAGTTTTGAAAACTGGAGACATGGGAGACTTGTCACCATGCATCGCCTGTGAAAACACCATTTACCTGTGAAAACACAAAATGAAAACAAAAATAAACATTTTCAAAAACTGAATGGTGACGAGTAAGGTGACGTTGGAGACGCGTTGCCTCTGTTGTGGTGATGTGTCTCCGTACAGTTTTCAGAAATGATCTGCAAATCTGAAATTTAATCAAAAAATGTGATTTGCCGATACCAATAATTGCATATGATTTCACTTTTTGAAAACTAAAATTGTAAATTTACATGTTTTGAAAACTGTACAGTGACGCATTTCCATTGAGTTTCAGTTGAGTTTTCATGGTTCCAATTCGAAAACTCAATTTGAAACTAAATGGCAACACGTCGCTTGCTGTACAGTTTTCAAAACATGCAAATTTACAATTTTAGTTTTCAAAAAGTGAAATCGTATGTGATTATTGGTTTTGGCAAGTCACATTTTTTTATTAAATTTCAGATTTGCAGAACATTTTCTGAAAACTGTATGAAGACGTGTCACCGCAACAGAGGCAACGTGTCTTCAACGTCACCTTACTTGTCGCCACTCAGTTTTCAAAAATGTTTATTTTAGTTTTCATTTTGTGTTTTCAAAGGTGAAAACTGGTGATGCATGGCGACACGACACCCATGTTGGCAGTTTTCAAAACTGTTTACCAATGTTCAATAGTGCCAGGTTTACCAAAATGTGGCCAAATGTGTTGCAGTGACGTGCCGACGATGTGCCCGCTACATTAGTTTTGAACAGCCAGTTTTCAATCTGCCAAATTTCTAAAAATAACTTTAAAATGCACTGGGTGGTCACAGAACGTTCAAATTTGGAGGTCTTATATCTAATTTTTTTCTCTATTTTATGGTGGTTACCGGACATGTGAATATGGCCAGAACATGTTTTATTGAATTAAATTTAAAAAAATTTATTTCTCAGTTTTTTTTGTCTGTTGTTGCTCTTGCTGTTGCTCTTGATACACAATACCTGGGCAACTGCATAGCAAGCTGTATTTGCTAATAATATGTCCCACAATAATTTTTTTGTTTTAAGTTTTAAAACCTGAAATCAGTGCTGGCTGACAACATTTACTGGATGCCTGGACCATGAGAGCACCAATCCTGGGCTGGATGAAGACTTATGAGGGCTGTTTGTCTGTTTTCAGTTTTGCCATTTGAGTTTTCATCTTTGTTCGTATTCTTATAAAACTGTTTTCATTTTTGGCTGCAAGAATTGAATACAATTTAACTGTTCCCATTCTTCTTGTTTTGAATCCTAAAAAATAGCTGTTGCAAAAATTGCAGCTACATGTTCAGTAAAAACCATCTTAAAAAATTGTTTCATGTGATATACATTTTTATTTATCATTTGTATTGTACTTCTTCAAAGCTCATTTCCACAACAACCAAATGAAAGATAATAAAAAACTACACATAAATGCCAGAGGGATAGTATCTAAAATGAAATACAGAAGAAAAAAAAAATATTTTAACATATAAATCAAAAAATTTTTTTTTAAATGTATGTGATCAATAAAAATAACCAAAATGTACCAAAAATATAGTATAATTTTCTCCATCACATGCCATTAATCGCATGTCCTACAAATGCCTACTTATTTCACAAAAAAATATTTTGTCTGGAGCATTTTTCCAAAGTATTCAAATTTCAATAATGACTTCATAACATGAAAACTAACAAAAAACACAAAGATGGCGGCCATTTTAGGCGATTTTACTGAGTGTTTGCATGGGTTGGAAAACAAAATAATGAGTTTTCAACGAGGAACCATGAAAACTAGCTTGTGTGGTGCCAATATTTTTGCCAGCCAATGCTTCATTTACATTACATTACAGTGCCCATTACAATAGTTAAAGGTTAATACACATGCATATATGGTAGACAGTGGTGTGAATGACAATGCCAGGCAGCCCATTGCGCAGTTCCTAAATGAATCTATAGCATTGTTTTGTATGCCAATTTAATCCAATGTTTCTGGCATCCATTGTTTTTGGTGTTTTGGTTCATTTTGTGAAATATCAGGAAAAAAACCCTCAAAAACCAATTTTTAGGCATAAATCCCGATCCCGAAAAAACGCCAATCCCGATCCCGATCCCGAAAGGTCAATCCCGATACCGATCCCGATCCAGAAAGGTGAATCCCGATCCCGAAACGCCAATCCCGATCCCGATCCCAAAATCTCAAAAAACAATCCCGATCCGGAAAAGTCTATCCCGTTTGAATTCTATCTGGGAGTGGCACATGGTGTAATTTTATGTGGCCCTCTTTCCATTGCATCACTTATTCCATCATGCGAATTGTCGTTGCATACCGCAAATCTCTGCAAATATGAACTTACCCTAAGCGCGCCTGATGCAGGCCAGCTGGTCGGCCTGCCGCCAGAACTCCTCAATGCGCAGGTGCAGCCAGGCGGCAGCCGCGTGTGGGTTGCGCTGCACGAGCAGCCTGGTGACCGGGCGCGGGGCTGGCAGCGGGGGCAGCTGGGGGGCGGGCGGCACGGCGCGCAGTTGGTGCAGCTGGTCTGCCAGCGCCACTGCCAACGGGCCCGCCACTGGCTGCGGCTGCAGCGCGGCAATGTGCGCGTTCAGCCACTTGCCCAGCTGTGGCCTGGAGCCGCGGCCAACTTCAAAGGCGTCGTAAGCCAGGCGCCTCACGGTGGCCATCCGCTCGGCGCCCATCTGCATAAAATGCTCTGTAAAATTTCTAACGTTATGTGATGTTCTAATGTCATATAAAATTTCCTGCAATATGGCAAACGTACATTTTCTAGGGCATTTTACACGACTTCTTTCACTTTACATGACGTTTGACATTTTACAGGGTCTGGGAGTGCTCCCTCCTGTGCTCGAATGTAAACTTTTCTTTGGTGTAAAATTCTTCAATATGTTTGAAATAATTTCGCCGGACCTATTCCATTCATTTCATGCATTTTCCATCATTTTTTCAATATCACTTGCCCATATTAAAGGACCACATTTTGACATGTTTTGGACAATTACGAACATTTTTCAAAAGCTCTGGCAAGAAGTAGTTAACTCCATGCTATATCATGCAAAAAGTGAACAAGTCCGAGATGTTTGTCACAGCCAGAATTGAAAACGAAACTCAAAATGGCATTGTCGCAAAATCGATTTTTTGAAGTTTTCGACATCTAGAAGTGTAAGCTTCAATTTGGTCAAGCAAAGACTTGCTCGACGCTACACCGAAGTGGCAACCCCCGTCCACCAGACCTTGGTGCTGACCGTGTGCAGCATGTGGGCCATGGCCTCGACCAGCACCCCATCGTGGATGCCGCGCCAGTTTGCGTGGTGCCGCAGCAGGCCGGGCGGCAGGGCGCACTGGTCGACCAGCTGCTTGACGCGGTCGCACCACTGGCCCACTGCGAGCTGCAGCTGCGCCGGAGTCGCAATGCCGTCGCGCAGCGCGTCGTGCAGCCGGTCGCGCATCGTCTCGGTCGCCTGCGAGTTTACGTTCACTATCATACTCCAATTTAGAACCTTTACAGGTTTAATTTGTCGTTAAGGTCAATGCAGGCACTTTTTCAAAGGAAGTGTAAATGTATTTACTCAGTACTCGGATATATTTGAGGCGTCCAATCATAATAGTCGACAAGTCGAAAATATGAAAATTTTGAGTTAAGCCTGGAAACGTCATCTGGGGCTTATGTCAGCACATTTTTCATAATTTTCCATAAATTTTTTGACCTCACATGTATTTTCTGCTTGTATTTATAGGTAACACATTCCTTGACACTGTTCATATTCCAAAATTGACACATTGAATACATTTACAATTGATTGATTACACTTATTTACAATATTTTCACTGTCAAAAAGACAATTACACAACAGTATTGGCATTATTTAGGTCCAGTGGTAGAACTATTTACACAAAATCAATGTGACTGCGGTAATGGGCCTCCACACGCTAGTTGACATCGCATTTCAGAGTCAACTCAGAGTCAACTAGTGTTTCAGTTGACGCAATCACTCACCACTTGACTTTTTTAAAAGAGCATACGTGTTAACCCATATTTTTGGCATTTAGCTCATGTATTTCATTGAAAAAGTCAACTGGAAAAATCCATTCTCAGAAATGAGTTGACCCTGCTTTCTACGATGCAGTTTGTGTGATTTAAAGAGTGTTATGTGATAAACCATAATTAATCTGATTTTTTGACACCTAATTATCATATATTGTGTGAAGCATAACCAAATGAAAAATTATTTTCATGTTCCATATTCAATAATTTTTTATCGTTTACATGTGTGAATGCTTGTTAATTAGATAGTTGTTTCATGTACTATAAATGTCTGTGAATTTTTCTGTAGTAATTATCATTTGTAATAAAATTTTTTGAAAGAATAAAAAATCTTTTTCTTTAAATGGAAATTTATTTTTCATCACGCAACACGGAATCATATCATAATGCCAACATAACCAAATGAAAGGCGAAAGAAACGCTAACACAGCAGTATTTTTTTTGAAAGAATCACATAACATAAAAGAAAGATATGAATTTTTCAATATTTCAAACTTCAATAATTTTTAAAAGTTTTCCTGGCAAGTTATGACAGCACTGAATGTGAAATTTGATATACTAAGACTATTGAAGCAAGTAACACAAGAAATTTCAAAAAACGGCAGCTTTTTCAATTTTTAACACCTAAATATCTAACTCTGAAAAAAATTGATGAGTTGACACTGACAGTTTACAAAAATATGTCAACTGATTCATTTCACCTAGAAATGGATCAGTTGACATAACTTTTAAATCTGACTCATTAACTCAGAAATCTTGCCAGTATACAGTATCTTTTTGTATTAAAAAAAACATAATTAATTAACATAAAAAATTAAATTAAATAAGGAAAAAAATTTTTGAAATATAAATAAAAAAGTTATAAAAATAGGAAGAAAAAAATAATAATAAAAATTATAAAATTCATAAATAAAAAGTAATTATAATATGAAATAATAATATCAAAAATTATACAATTCAAGTAAAAATATAAAAAAATTAGTAAAAATTAAAATGAAAACAATAAAATTTATTTAAAAAAATAAAAATAATTGAAAAATAAAAAAATAGATAAAATACCCATAAAAATAAATATAATAAAACTTTAAGAAAAAAAAAACAATTTAAAAAAATGGACATTAAAATATAAGTAAAAACATTTAAAACAAATAAAAAAATAAAATTTAAATAAAAATAATTTAAAAAATAATAATAATATAGCAAAAAATATAAGTGTAAAAATAAATTTAAGGATGCACATACTGCACACACAAATCAGCACTTGCAGAAATGAACAGAATCACCAAGTAGTGTCCCTTGTGATAGTAATATCTGGTGCAGCTACCTCTGCATCAACAAAATCAGAACATTTGTATTGAAAAGCATTGTTCACTGAACACATGAAGTGTAGAAAAAAATTTGAAGTTGACAAAATGTTTATGTAGCTTATGTCAATATGCGTATGCACTCATAGTATACAAAAAACGCGATGTCAACTGACTTGGAAATTTTGAACAAAAAAAATTCTCACACTTTTTTGAACTGTTCCTTTGCAAAAAGTTCTTCTATGAAAGATGCGCATTATTTTTCTCTATGTGTACCTAAAATTTCGTATAAATAGAATGTAAATTGGATAAATAAAGTTACTTTTGGAAAGTCGGCGAGCGCTGAGTCAACTGCCGGAAATACGCACTTTTGCATACGTATTTTGACGTTTTCATACGATTTTGGGTACTTGACATCGTACGCACAACACTTGTGTCAACTGAAATGAAAAAAAACGTATACTAGCGTACGCAGCGTACACTTTCAGCTCAGTTGACATTTTTGATCATGATTTTTACTTTTATTGAAACTTTTGAAACAGCCAAAAAGTCAATTCAATGAACACTGTAAATAAAAATGTCAACTGCAAATGTAAACACAGATTAGTTGACATTTACGGTTGCATGTTGTCATTTATGTTGCTTAAAGTTATATTTATAGATTGAAAATGTCAACTTATATAAGTTTGAGTGTGTGTGTGTAAGTGGTTGGCTCCACCTCATAATTGAAAAATAGGGCCCACACAGGCTAGTTGACATTGACACCAAATGTAAAGTTCCAAACCAAACTGATCCCCATTCAAAGCTTGCTTTCAGGAATTGAAAAGCAAGCTTTGGATTGGGACAGGAAACAGTTGACATTTTCTGTCGTTGTCAAGTAGCCTGTGTGGGGCATGGTAGTGAAGTAAACAATATATAAGTTGACATTTTATAGACTAATCCATTCTTAACTCTATTGATACTTTGAGGAGAGTGGTAGCAGTGGGCGGTGTCTGAAGTGAAATGGCTTGAATGTTTTCTGGAATTAGTGGTTTTGTTTGGTATTTTGCGATGATTTTTGAGTATTTTTGAATTTTTGGAAAGATTTGAATGTGCTTGTTTTTATAATAATTTGGAAACTTTTTGTTTTGTTGTTAATAGTAAATAGATAGCAGATATGAATTCTTTGTTAGACACAAAAATGCAACTTTTAAAGAATAACTAAATTTTGAATTTTTTTTACCTTGAATTTTCAAAAAAATTTTTTCAAAAAGTTGTGTCAAAAGCTGTAAATTTTTTTTGAAAATATGCAAAAATGCAACAATTAAAGTTTTCATGTTTGCTATTTTCAATCTCCAAATTTTTCAAGTTTAAAATGAATCTCCTCTTCTTTTTTTTTCTTACAAATTTTTTGATATGTAAAGATTATCTGGTTCAAAAAATTTTAAGTTGTCAGTCAACCCAAGTATTCTGTTGTTAAATTTTTATTTTATACAAATTGTGTCTGGAAACAACAGTAAATTACATGAAATATAAAGCAACATTTAAAAGGCAACAATACATCACTATCACATGAAAAAATACATCACTATCACCACTTTCATCATTAACCTTTCAAGTTATCCTATTTTGGCAATTCAAAATAAAAGTACTGCAAATTGTGTATGCGTATGCAAGAAAACATGAAAAAATACATCACTATCACCACATTTCATCATTAACTTTTGAAGTTATCCAATTTTGGCAATTCAAAATGAATAAATTGTGTACGCGTACGCAAACATTTGTATAAGTACGCAAAAAAACATACGCGTACGTTTTTCTGCGTTCGCGTATGCCAAAAAAACATACGCGTACGCAATAAAACATACGCGTATGCTTTAGTTGACTCGGCCAGTGACACAAATATCTGTACTGCCCAAATTTACTAGTTGACATTATCACTAGTGTGTACGCTGTCAACTGGAGTCAACTGAAAAAAATTTCAGTTGACTCTGAGTTGACATTTTACATGCGAAAAATGCGATGTCAACTAGCGTGTGGAGGCCCAATAGAGCACATTTAACAGACGCGTGGTTTCGTGTAGCTTGATTTTTACGTTTTCTCTGGTACCCGGGTAATTGTGGCAGGAAAACGTAACAAAACGTAATGGTATTTTTGGAAAACGTAAATGTAAACGTAAGTATAAATACCCAAATAACCGGGTATTTCGGGTAAACGTAAATACGTTTTTCCAACTCTGGTATACGTATTACCATGTACTTGTATTTCCCGTATTTCCATGTACCGGGTAGATGTATGTACCATATTTCCTCGAATTACCCCCCCCCTTGAATAGACCCACATCTCTCGAAATACCCCCAGATCTGAGCTAGCCGGGTGTAAATACATCTAACAGCGCTTTCAGCGGTCACACGAACAATGAAAGAATGTGCAAAGGCGCGAACGCACGGTGCAGAGGTGGCGGGGTGCGGCCGCGGCGGTGCTGCGCGGGGCTGCCGCTGGGGGCAGGCGAAACGGGCGCGCTGCTGCACGGCGCCGCGGCCACTCCCATGCGCTCGTCCGCCTGCGTCAGCTTATACATACCATGTGCCAATCTCAGACCCAGTAAAATGTCACATTCACTGTCAAATGTCAAATGTCTAATGCAAACGGTCAAAGTCATGGAGGATGCCCTGGAAAATAGCAAACCTGCCATTATACAGGGTATTTTACATGACTTTTGCCATTTTACTAGTGATGGAATGGCGCCATGGCGCTGGCGCCATTTGAGGGCGCCAAAGGGCGCCGCGCCATGGCGCCATTGGCGCTTGGCGCCCTTTTTCTGTGGCGCCCTTGGCGCCTGGCGCCCACATTCTGAAAGGCGCCATGGCGCCCTTGGCGCTTGGCGCCCTTTTTCCGTGGCGCCCTTGGCGCCTGGCGCCCTGCTTTAAAAGGGCGCCAAAAAGCGCCAGCAGGGTTTCAAGGTGAGCGTTGTATAAATGAAAAAAATGAACAACGCATCCGTGGATGATCTAAATTCTCCAGAAAAATGGACAAAGTGGTTTGAGTGGGTGGGAGTCTTTCGTCGAATGGTTCATAAGATGTGCCTGACCGATCAGAAGACGAGAATGATGGACCATCGAACTTGCAAAATCATAAATCAATGGATTCAAATCGTTGCAATTCCGTTTTTGTCCATTTCAAGGGAACGTTGATTGAAAAAGTCTATTTGAAGTGAATGGATTGTTGTCTAATGACAATTTTCATTGTGTTTGAATTTGTCATGTGGATTTTATATGAAAATTTTCTGTTGCTAGTCTTGTTTTTGTTAATTGAATCCTGGAGAACGTGAATAAAGAAGTAATTGCATGTAATAAAGTGCTGTAGAAGCATTTTTAGCACACACAGGGTGTTGTACACACCTATTTATACTGGCGCCCTTGGCGCCTGGCGCCCTATTTTTCAAATGGCGCCATGGCGCCCTTGGCGCTTGGCGCCCTCTTTCCGTGGCGCCCCTGGCGCCTGGCGCCCACTTTCCGAATGGCGCCATGGCGCCCTTGGCGCTTGGCGCCCTTTTTCTGTGGCGCCCTTGGCGCTTGGCGCCCACTTTCCGAATGGCGCCATGGCGCCCTTGGCGCCTGGCGCCCTTTTTTCTGGCGCTTTTCCATCACTACATTTTACGGGGAATCTGGCGTTTTACAGGGAATTTGATATTTTATAGCGACATTTCACAGGGGTTTTTACAGGGTCTGGGTGTGGGATTGGCCCCTGCATGAGCTTCTCATGTTTTGCACGTGACCTCAAATTGCGTCAAAATAGTTGTGTCACTAGGCTTTTTGGTGTCATAAAAGGGTGAGAGATGTGGGAAATTGAGTTTGGGATTTTACATTTTGACAAACTGCTGGGACTTTACGAATTTTGATGTCTGCGCAATGTACATAGAAATGCGAAAACGAACATTGCCAACGTGGCTGGGTGCAGAGTCGCGGGTGCGCTTGCGGTTGCGGCGGTGCTGCGCGCGGCTGCCGCTGGGGGCAGCCGAGACTGGCGCGCTGCTGCACGGCGCCGCGTCGACGTCCATGTGGTCGTCCGCCTGCGTGAGGTGACCACTTGTAATGTGCCAATCTCAGACATTGTCAAATGTCATGTAAAAGACCATGGGAAATGTCATGCAAAGTGTCAAAATGCATGTAAAATGCTCTGGAAAATGGCAAACGTAAATACTACGTGACATTTTACAGACTGTTGACATCTTGTATGACATTTTACAATTTACATTGTCTTTTACATGAGTTTTGACATCACATATTATCACTTATCATACATATATTTACCACATATGATATAGGTATTTACCAATCACATATAAGCATATCACATATTTACCTGCGCATCATTTTGCGAAGGCCTTTCCGAAGTGGGAGCGGAGTCACTTGCGGCTCGCGCTTGGCGCTCCTCCCTGCGAACATGTTTAGGTTTTCAATAGGTAACTCCCCTCGAATAACTTTCCACTCTTTGATGGTTGATGCCACATTTATAAAACGGTTTTATGTACGATATTTAAATAGGTGCAATCAGGGGTTTTGTAGATTTGGACCCCAGCGGGGGTTCATATAGATAGCAAATCGCTCCTCCGGAGGGATAGATAGCTGCAAAATTTTCTGGGGGGGGGGGTTCGCGGGGCTTCAATATATAGGGTTTTCCGAGGTATAGAAGGAAGAAATGGGGGAAAAATTGCACAAAGTAGTTGAAAAATAGCTAAAAATATCTATATAAACACATATATAGCTAAAATAAGCGATAATGAACATGAACTAGCGATTTTGGAGGTGAAAAATTATAAAAAGTTACGAAAATTAGCAATTTTGAGCGAAATTTTTTCAAAAATCGGTCCAGATAGATAGATAGCTGGACGATTGGGGGGGGGGGGTTTAAGGGATAGTAGCAAAAAAAGTTGCCTCCGGGATAGATAGATAGCTGGCGGATTTGGGGGGGGGTGACCTAGATTAGTTGACTTAATTGATTGACTTAGGGATTTTTTGTTCCAATTTACAGCATAATGGACTAACTCATGGAACAAGCCCTAATCATACGACATATTTTCCATGCCATTTACTGAAAATTCCGATGAAAAAAAACTCCCCTCGAATGAATGCGCGCCAGGGATTTTGTAGATTTGGACCCCCGCGGGGGTTCATATAGATAGTTAATCGCTCCTCCGGAGGGATACATAGCTGAAAAAAAAATTTTGGGTGTGGTTTGGGGAGGGGGTTCGCGGGGGTTCAATATATAGGCTTTTCCGAGGTATAGAAGGAAGAAAAGGAAAAAAATCGCTAAAAGTAGGAGAAAAACGGCTAAACATCGGTACATATTTAAATACATATAGTACAAAAATAGCCGAAAATAGGCAATACGGAACATGAATTAGAATTTTGAAGGTGAAAAACTTTAAAAAGGTACGAAAATTAGTGATTTTGAGCGAAAATTGTGGCAAAATTTCTTTAAAATCGCTCCAGATAGATAGATAGCTGGCCGATTTGGGGGGGGGTTAGGGCAGGGGATAGTAGCCCAAAATTTTACCTCAGGGATAGATAGATAGCGAGCGGGCCTCCGGGATTGATATATAGCTGGCGTGGCGGATTTGAGGGGGGGAACCCCCGCCCCCCCCCCCCCCCAACCCCCCTACTAAACCCCTGCTGCGCGCGCAGTTTCACAAAATCTGATGCCACCATAACTACGCTTGGGACTCAATCGCGCAGTGACGTTACTCAAGACAAAACTAACCACTTCTTGGTGAAATGGGCCGCGTCACTTTTCACGGCTTCCAAACTTTCGGCCAAGGGCTGAGCGGCCGCCCGATCCAAGTGGGTCAACGGCGCCAGCAGCGACTCAGCATTTGCCAAGGGCTGGCCGCCGGGCGCCGGACTCTGGGAATCGGGCTGCGGCAGCGCCGACTGCAGGGCGACCTTGCCCGACTGCAGGGCGACCTTGCCCGACTGCAGGGCGACCTGGGCCGACTGCAGGGCGACCTGGGCCGACTGCAGGGCGACCTTGCCCGACTGCAGGGCGACCTGGGCCGACTGCAGGCGGCCGCGCAGCTGTGCCATCGCGGCGGACAGTTGTCGCTGCACGCGGCCGGCCAGCGCACGGCGGCACTCCTGCCAGAGACGATGCAAATAGTTATGCAGTGGCGCATGGCGCTGGCGCCACTTTAGGGGGATATAGAAAAATTAGCACCCATTTAGTGTGGCGAACTTAGACACTTGAACGGACCTCGCGCGATTTTTCCAATTGGTGGCATTTATATAGGCACTTTTTTGCACACATGAAAACAACAGGACGGCAACGTGCTTTGGGCAAGCGCCACTCACAGACCTCGTAAAATTCTCTGTGAAATGTCTAACGTTATGTAATGTGTCTAATGTCATGTAAAATTTCCTGCAAAATGGCAAACGTACATTTGGCATTTTCTAGGGCATTTTACCATAGTTGTTAAAACGTATTTACTTTTACTCGATAAATACGTATAGTCGAGTACAGAGTAAATATGTTTACGTTTCCTCTGAAAAAAGTTCCGGTACTCGCTTTTACGTATACTTTTTGAAAGTAATCGAGTACAGAAAACTTATTTTGGATCATCTTTTATAAAGATTTTTAAAGGCATAGAAGGGAAAAAGGTAGAAAATATGCTAAAAATATGATAAACTTGTCGAATATGGGTATACAACCAAATATATAGTCAGAAATTGCATAAAATAGGCAAAAAGTGGAGAAAATGAGTGATTTTGATTGAAAATTTTGGCGACATTTCTCAAAAGTACTCACGTTTGCGTTTTCTGAGGGGAAAAGTACGTTTACTCGCGTTTACTCATGTGTAAAAGTGAAAAAAATTGAGTTTACGTTTTCTGTAGGTACTCAGGGGGTGAGTAAAAAATAAATACTTTACGTTTACGTATACTTTGAAAAATGTTCGGTACTTTTAACAACTCTGCATTTTACACGACTTCTTACACTTTACATGACGTTTGACATTTTACTGGGTCTGGGAGTGCTCCCTCCTGTGCTCGAATGTAAACATTTCTTTGGTGTAAAATTCTTGAATATGTTTGAAATAATTTCACCCGACCTATTCCATTCATTTCATGCATTTTCCATCATTTTTTCAATATCACTTGCCTATTTTTACGGGACCACATTTTGACACGTTTTGGACAATTACAAACATTTTTTAAAAGCTCTGGCAAGAAGTCGTTAACTCCATGCTGTATCATGCAAAAAAGTGGACAAGTCCGAGAAGTTTGTCACAGCCAGAATTTAAAACTCAAAATGGCATTGTCGCAAAATCGATTTTTTGAAGTTTTCGACATCTAGAAGTGTAAGCTTCAATTTGGTCAAACAAAGAGTTGCTCAACTCTACGTCTACTATCATACTCCAATTTAGAACTTTTACAGGGGGCAGTCCCAAGTAGGGTGGCAGACGGTACGGCCTTGCGGTAAACCGTACGGTACGGTAAATTTTCTCTTTTGCGGTAAACGGTATGGTACGGTAAATCTTCAATTTTGCGGTAAACGGTATGGTACGGTAAATCTGAAAAGTGCGGTTCGCGGTACGGTACGGTACGGTAAATTTTCGCTTGTCAGAAATGTACCAATGCCGGACTACAGACAACTTTTACTTCATGAATTGACACTAAATTGAATAAAGTGTTAATGGACTTTAGAACACAATAACAGTGCGATAACATAGAATTACATTAACCACAATGCAGTGGTTCAATATATAGGCTTTTTCAAGGTTCAGAAGGAAGAAATGGAGAAAAATTGCTAAAAGTGGGTTAAAAATTGCTAAAAGTGGGTGAAAATGGTAAAAAAAAGTATATAAGTGCATATGGCAAGCCATGAATTCAATTTGGGGACACACTTCAACCCCCGATTGGAGACCCCTGCTGTATAGCCATAAGATTTCAATTTGCCACAGATTTCAGAGCAACAGATTTCAATTCAACAACAAAGTTGTCATTTCATTCAAACATTCATTTTTCTTTTGATTACCTTTTGTATACTACCCTACATCAAACATATGTACCTACAACAAATAAGCTCAAAACATTGAGGGTGATGTAAAACACCTACAGTTTGCGATTTGAAGCACATGGCTTGATTTTAAAAACACATAATACTAATGTAAATGAAGAGTTACAGCCATATTGCATATGCAAATGGAAAAGCTTCAAATCAGTTGAAACAATTTTGTCAAACTTGCGCGCTTGCGCACAAAAAAATTTGCAGAACACCACATTTTTAAGTCAATTTAAGGTGCATTTTTAAGGTCAATCTGAGTAAAATTTACCGCATTTTCTGCGGTAAATGAGTGCGGTACGCGGTACGGTAAATTTTGGAAAACGTGGTACGCGGTACGGTACGGTAAATTTCTAAAAATGCGGTAAACGGTACGGTACGGTACGGTAATTTTTCCAAAAATGCGGTACGGTACGGTACGGTACGGTAAATTCTGCCACCCTAGTCCCAAGCCCTGTAAAGTGTAAAGTAAAGCGTCAAATGTAAAGTCAAATGCAAAGTAAAGTGTCAATTGTCATGCAAAGTTCAGTAATAAAATCTTTTTGATTTGTTTGACAGTTTACTTTGCATTTCACTTAACATTTGACACTTTACTTTACACTTTACAGGGCTTGGGATTGCCACCAGGGTTAATTTGTCATTAGGGTCAATGCAGGTACTTTGTCAAAGGAAGTGTAAATGTATTACTCAGTACTCGAATATTTTAATCGTTTAAGTAAATTTCAAATTTTGAAAATCCACGTGAACAACTATGCACTAACGAATGCGGCGTGCCGGAGGATGTCCTCTCTGCGGTGGTCTTGCTGCTGCGGCGGCAGATTTTGCGCGCTCGCAGCCGGCGGCGACGCAGCGGCGGGCGGCAGTGTGGCCGTGGTGCCAGCCGCCGCACTGGGCGCAGCCTCCTCGGGCGCGTCCTGGTGCGTCGCGCATGCGTGCCGCCGCTTCTGCAGTCGGCACTTTTTTATTGCAGTCTATACATCTTTTTATACTCGAGAAGGGTGTCTGAATGTTTCGGCAGTCTACACTGTGAATATTATCGTATTTACCATAATAATTCTCCCCCTTGAATTGTCCCCCTCACAATTGTCCGACTACAAAACCCCAGGAAGTTATTCGAGTAAATTCGGTAATTCAGTGACAGTATTCACTGCGCATTGCGCAAGTATCATATTTTTGCATTTTGATGTGTATACGTATTTCCATGTACCTGTATCTCCCGTATTTCCATGTACCAGGTAGATGTATGTACCATATTTCCTCGAATTACCCCCCCCCCCCCTTGAATAGACCCACATCTCTCGAAATACCCCCAGATCTGAGCTAGCCGAGTATGAATACATCTAACAGCGCTATCAGCGGTCACACGAACAATCAAAGAATGTGCAAAGGCGCGAACGCACGGTGCAGAGGTGGCGGGGTGCGGCCGCGGCGGTGCTGCGCGGGGCTGCCGCTGGGGGCAGGCGAAACGGGCGCGCTGCTGCACGGCGCCGCGGCCACGTCCATGCGCTCGTCCGTCTGCGTAAGGTTATCACTTATCAGGTGCTTATCTCAGACCCAGTAAAATGTCACATTCACTGTCAAATGTCAAATGTCTAATGCAAACGGTCAAAGTCATGGAGGATGCCCTGGAAAATAGCAAACCTGCCATTATACAGGGTATTTTACATGACTTTTGCCATTTTACGGGGAATCTGGCGTTTTACAGGGAATTTGATATTTTATAGCGACATTTCACAGGGATTTTTACAGGGTCTGGGTATGGGATTGGCCCCTGCATGAGCTTCTCATGTTTTGCACGTGACCTCAAATTGCGTGAAAATAGTTGTGTCACTAGGCTTTTTGGTGTCATAAAAGGGTGAGAGATGTGGGAAATTGAGTTTGTGATTTTACATTTTGACAAACTGCTGGGACTTTACGAATTTTGATGTCTGCGCAATGTACATAGAAATGCGGAAACGAACATTGCCAACGTGGCTGGGTGCAGAGTCGCGGGTGCGCTTGCGGTTGCGGCGGTGCTGCGCGCGGCTGCCGCTGGGGGCAGCCGAGACTGGCGCGCTGCTGCACGGCGCCGCGTCGACGTCCATGTGGTCGTCCGCCTGCGTGAGGTGACCACTTGTAATGTGCCAATCTCAGACATTGTCAAATGTCATGTAAAAGACCATGGGAAATGTCATGCAAAGTGTCAAAATGCATGTAAAATGCTCTGGAAAATGGCAAACGTAAATACTACGTGACATTTTACAGACTGTTGACATCTTGTATGACATTTTACAATTTACATTGTCTTTTACATGAGTTTTGACATCACATATTATCACTTATCATACATATATTTACCACATATGATATAGGTATTTACCAATCACATATAAGCATATCACATATTTACCTGCGCATCATTTTGCGAAGGCCTTTGCGAAGTGGCAGCGGAGTCACTTGCGGCTCGCGCTTGGCGCTCCTCCCTGCGAACATGTTAAGGGTTTTCAATAGGTAACTCCCCTCGAATAACTTTCCACTCTTTGATGGTTGATGCCACATTTATAAAACAGTTTTTATGTACGATATTTAAATAGGTGCAATCAGGGGTTTTGTAGATTTGGACCCCAGCGGGGGTTCATATAGATAGCAAATCGCTCCTCCGGAGGGATAGATAGCTGCAAAATTTTCTGGGGGGGTTCGCGGGGGTTCAATATATAGGGTTTTCCGAGGTATAGAAGGAAGAAATGGGGGAAAAATTGCACAAAGTAGTTGAAAAATAGCTAAAAATAAGTATATAAACACATATATAGCTAAAATAAGCGATAATGAACATGAACTAGCGATTTTGGAGGTGAAAAATTATAAAAAAGTTACGAAAATTAGCGATTTTGAGCGAAATTTTTTCAAAAATCGCTCCAGATAGATAGATAGCTGGCCGATTTGGGGGGGGGGGTTAGGTCAGGGGATAGTCGCCCAAAATTTTACCTCAGGGATAGATAGATAGCTGGCGTGGCGGATTTGGGGGGGGGGGACTCCCCCCCAACCCCCTACTAAACCCCTGCTGCGCGCGCAGTTTCACAAAATCTGATGCCACCATAACTACGCTTGGGACTCAATCGCGCAGTGACGTTACTCAAGACAAAACGAACCACTTCTTGGTCAAATGGGCCGCGTCACTTTTCACGGCTTCCAAACTTTCGGCCAAGGGCTGAGCGGCCGCCCGATCCAAGTGGGTCAACGGCGCCAGCAGCGACTCAGCATTTGCCAAGGGCTGGCCGCCGGGCGCCGGACTCTGGGAATCGGGCTGCGGCAGCGCCGACTGCAGGGCGACCTTGCCCGACTGCAGGGCGACCTGGGCCGACTGCAGGCGGCCGCGCAGCTGTGCCATCGCGGCGGACAGTTGTCGCTGCACGCGGCCGGCCAGCGCACGGCGGCACTCCTGCCAGAGACGATGCAAATAGTTATGCAGTGGCGCATGGCGCTGGCGCCACTTTAGGGGGATATAGAAAAATTAGCACCCATTTAGTGTGGCGAACTTAGACACTTGAACGGATCTCGCGCGATTTTTCCAATTGGTGGCATTTATATAGGCACTTTTTTGCACACATGAAAACAACAGGACGGCAATGTGCTTTGGGCAAGCGCCACTCACAGACCTTGTAAAATGCTCTGTAAAATGTCTAACGTTATGTGATGTGTCTAATGTCATGTAAAATTTCCTGCAAAATGGCAAACGTACATTTGGCATTTTCTAGGGCATTTTACCATAGTTGTTAAAACGTATAGTCGAGTACAGAGTAAATATGTTTACGTTTCCTCCGAAAAAAGTTCCGGTACTCGCTTTTACGTATACTTTTTGAAAGTACTCGAGTACAGAAAACTTATTTTGGATCATCTTTTATAAAGATTTTTAAAGGCATAGAAGGGAAAAAGGTAGAAAATATGCTAAAAATATGGTAAACTAGTCGATAATGGGTATAAAACCAAATATATAGTCAGAAATTGCATAAAATAGGCAAAAAGTTAAGAAAATGAGTGATTTTGATTGAAAATTTTGGCGCCATTTCTCAAAAGTACTCACGTTTACGTTTTCTGAGGGGAAAAGTACGTTTACTCGCGTTTACTCATGTGTAAAAGTGAAAAAATTTAGTTTACGTTTTCTGTAGGTACTCAGGGGGCAGAGTTGGAAAAACGTATTTACGTTTACCCGAAATACCCGGTTATTTGGGTATTTATATTTACGTTTACGTTTACGTTTTCCAAAAATACCATTACGTTTTGTTACGTTTTCCTGGCACAATTACCCGGGTACCAGAGAAAACGTAAAAATCGTATGGAAAATGCACAAAAACAGTCATTTTTGAACTTTTTTCTGATACAATAAATACAATTTATATTTTTGGCCAAGTAGCTGCTTAATTGTTTGATAAATAACATAGGTAAGCAAAAATGTGATCGTATTAGCAGAGAAATGCTTGAAATAGTATAAACAAAAGTGTTTTTCAATGCATCTGATCACGGGTTGTGCACTTCAAAAAAATTTTTACGTTTACGTTTTTTTTACGTTTACCCGTGTATTTTAAAAGTATTTTACGTTTTCAGTATTAATACTCACAATTTAGAAAAGGTATTTACGTTTACGTTTACGTTTTCCGAAAATACCAGTATTTGTACAACTCTGTCAGGGGGTGAGTAAAAAATAAATACTTTACGTTTACGTATACTTTGAAAAATGTTCTGTACTTTTAACAACTCTGCATTTTACACGACTTTTTACACTTTACATGACGTTTGACATTTTACAGGGTCTGGGAGTGCTCCCTCCTGTGCTCGAATGTAAACATTCGGTGTAAAATTCTTCAAATGTTTGAAATAATTTCACCCGACCTATTCCATTCATTTCATGCATTTTCCATCATTTTTTTTCAATATCACTTGCCTATTTTTACGGGACCACATTTTGACACGTTTTGGACAATTACAAACATTTTTTAAAAGCTCTGGCAAGAAGTCGTTAACTCCATGCTGTATCATGCAAAAAAGTGGACAAGTCCGAGAAGTTTGTCACAGCCAGAATTTAAAACTCAAAATGGCATTGTCGCAAAATCGATTTTTTGAAGTTTTCGACATCTAGAAGTGTAAGCTTCAATTTGGTCAAGCAAAGAGTTGCTCAACTCTACGTTTACTATCATACTCCAATTTAGAACCTTTACAGGTTTAATTTGTCATTAGGGTCAATGCAGGTACTTTTTCAAAGGAAGTGTAAATGTATTACTCAGTACTCGA
The DNA here is from genome assembly GCA_964036195.1 of Sphaerolaimus hirsutus. Lineage (NCBI taxonomy): Eukaryota > Metazoa > Nematoda > Chromadorea > Monhysterida > Sphaerolaimidae > Sphaerolaimus > Sphaerolaimus hirsutus. Next base: position 6,005,685 of record OZ038450.1, on the reverse strand, counting down.
ATGTTTTTATCGTTTAGGTAAATTTCAAATTTTGAAAATCCACGTGAACAACTATGCAGTATGCACTAACGAATGCGGCGTGCCGGAGGATGTCCTCTCTGCGGTGGTCTTGCTGCTGCGGCGGCAGATCTTGCGCGCTCGCAGCCGGCGGCGACGCAGCGGCGGGCGGCAGTGTGGCCGTGGTGCCAGCCGCCGCACTGGGCGCAGCCTCCTCGGGCGCGTCCAGGGGCGTCGCGCATGCGTGCCGCCGCTTCTGCAGTCGGCACTTTTTTATTGCAGTCTATACATCTTTTTATACTCGAGAAGGGTGTCTGAATGTTTCGGCAGTCTACACTGTGAATATTATCGTATTTACCATAATAATTCTCCCCCTTGAATTGTCCCCCTCACAATTGTCCGACTACAAAACCCCAGGAAGTTATTCGAGTAAATTCGGTAATTCAGTGACAGTATTCACTGCGCATTGCGCAAGTATCATATTTTTGCATTTTGATGTGTATACGTATTTCCATGTACCTGTATCTCCCGTATTTCCATGTACCAGGTAGATGTATGTACCATATTTCCTCGAATTACCCCCCCCCCCTTGAATAGACCCACATCTCTCGAAATACCCCCAGATCTGAGCTAGCCGAGTATGAATACATCTAACAGCGCTATCAGCGGTCACACGAACAATCAAAGAATGTGCAAAGGCGCGAACGCACGGTGCAGAGGTGGCGGGGTGCGGCCGCGGCGGTGCTGCGCGGGGCTGCCGCTGGGGGCAGGCGAAACGGGCGCGCTGCTGCACGGCGCCGCGGCCACGTCCATGCGCTCGTCCGCCTGCGTCAGCTTATACATATCATGTGCCAATCTCAGACCCAGTAAGATGTCACATTCACTGTTAAATGTCAAATGTCAAATGCAAACTGTCAAAGTCATGAAGGATGCCCTGGAAAATAGCAAACCTGCCATTATACAGGGTATTTTACATGACTTTTGCCATTTTACGGGGAATCTGGCGTTTTACAGGGAATTTGATATTTTATAGCGACATTTCACAGGGTTTTTTACAGGGTCTGGGACTGGCCCCTGCGACCTCAAATTGTGTGAAAATAGTTGTGTCACTAGGCTTTTTGGTGTCATAAAAGGGTGAGAGATGTGGGAAATTGAGTTTGGGATTTTACATTTTGACAAACTGCTGGGACTTTACGAATTTTGATGTCTGCGCAATGTACATAGAAATGCGAAAACGAACATTGCCAACGTGGCTGGGTGCAGAGTCGCGGGTGCGCTTGCGGTTGCGGCGGTGCTGCGCGCGGCTGCCGCTGGGGGCAGCCGAGACTGGCGCGCTGCTGCACGGCGCCGCGTCGACGTCCATGTGGTCGTCCGCCTGCGTGAGGTGACCACTTGTAATGTGCCAATCTCAGACATTGTCAAATGTCATGTAAAAGACCATGGGAAATGTCATGCAAAGTGTCAAAATGCATGTAAAATGCTCTGGAAAATGGCAAACGTAAATACTACGTGACATTTTACAGACTGTTGACATCTTGTATGACATTTTACAATTTACATTGTCTTTTACATGAGTTTTGACATCACATATTATCACTTATCATACATATATTTACCACATATGATATAGGTATTTACCAATCACATATAAGCATATCACATATTTACCTGCGCATCATTTTGCGAAGGCCTTTCCGAAGTGGGGGCGGAGTCACTTGCGGCTCGCGCTTGGCGCTCCTCCCTGCAAACATGTTTAGGTTTTCAATAGGTAACTCCCCTCGAATAACTTTCCACTCTTTGATGGTTGACACATGGAACAAGCCCTAATCATACATACGACATATTTTCCATTCCATTTACTGAAAATTCCGATGAAAAAAACTCCTCTCGAACGACTGCGCGCGCAGTTTCACAAAATCTGATGCCACCATAACTACGCTTGGGACTCAATCGCGCAGTGACGTTACTCAAGACAAAACGAACCACTTCTTGGTCAAATGGGCCGCGTCACTTTTCACGGCTTCCAAAGTGGCGACCAAGGGTTGAGCGGCCGCCCGATCCAAGTGGGTCAACGGCGCCAGCAGCGACTCAGCATTTGCCAAGGGCTGGCCGCCGGGCGCCGGACTCTGGGAATCGGGCTGCGGCAGCGCCGACTGCAGGGCGACCTTGCCCGACTGCAGGGCGACCTGGGCCGTCTGCCCTCCTCCTGGGCCGTCTGCCCTCCTCCTGAGCCGTCTGCCCTCCTCCTGGGCCGTCTGCCCCTCCTGCGTTATGCGTGCGATCAGAAAATTGACATGGGGGCAGTGCCAGACCCTGTAAAGAGCCCTGGAAGATGTCAAATGTCATGCAAAGTTGGTACTCAACTCAACTCGGTTGCCATTTTGCATGACCTTGTACACTTGCATGACATTTGACATTTTATAGGGAGTTTTACAGTAGGGAGTAGTTTTACAGGGAGTAGGGTTGAAACGAAATCCCAATCCCGATCCTAAATCCCGAGAAATTTTGGGATTTTGTGGTCCCGATCCCAAAAGTTCAATCCCGATCCCGAAATTTGAAAAAGCCAATCCCGATCCCGATCACGAGATTTTGGAAACCGAAATCCCGATCCCGAAAAAATGCCCCAATCCCGATCCCGGAAAAATTCACAGACACAAACGGTGCCAGAAATGGCACTTTTAAAGGACCATTTTGTATGCAGTCTGCAAAATTTTTGCATGCAAGCGCGCATTTCCCCACCTCCCTCCCTATCTCTGTTGCGTTGGCATGGACACCACTACAAATGGACTCGATACAGTGCCATTACAATAGTTAAAGGTTAATACACATGCATATATGGTAGACAGTGGTCTGAATGACAATGCCAGGCAGCCCATTGCGCAGTTCCTAAATGAATCTATAGCATTGTTTTGTATGCCAATTTAATCCAATGTTTCTGGTATCCATTGTTTTTGTTGTTTTGGGTCATTTTGTGAAATATCAGTAAAAAAACCTTTAAAAACCAATTTTTAGGCCTAAATCCCAATCCCGAAAAAACGCCAATCCAGATCCCGATCCCGAAAGGTCAATCCCGATCCCGATCCCGAAAGGTTATCCTGATACCGATCCCTATCCCGAAAGGCTAATCCCGATCCCGAAATCGCCAAAACCAATCCCGATCCCGATCCCGAAAAGTCTATCCCGTTTGAACCCTATCTGGGAGTGGCACATAGTGTAATTTTATGTGGCCCTATTTCCATTGCATCACTTATTCCATCATGCGCATCAGGGGTCTCCAGGATCTTGGCCCTCGCGGGGGCTGGATAGATAGCAAATCGCTCCTCCCGGGGGGATAGATAGCTGAAAATTTTTCTGGGGGGGGGCTGGGGGGGGCTGGCGGGGGCACAATATATAGGCTTTTTCAAGGTTAAGAAGGCAGAAAGGGGAAAAAATCACTAATAATCAGTTAAAAGTAGCCAAAAGTAGGTATAAAATGGCCAAAATAGGTATAAAACCATGTATATAGCCGGAAAGCACGATTTTGAAGGTGAAAAACTATAAAAAGGTGCAAAAATTAGTGATTTGAAGCGAAAATTGGGGCAAAATTTCTCAAAAACCACTCCAGATTAGGGATGGAAAAAAGCGCTTGTTTAACGGCCCCGCTTTTCTTTAAAAAAACGTGCTTTTTTCACCTTTTTTTTTTAAATGTTGGGACATTCACTAAAAAGCTCCCAAATATGGTTCTGTATCAATATATACAGGTATATCAGCCAAGTGGCAGTACTTGTGATGATATATAGCCATAGAATGGCTGTGTAGCCATAGGATAGCATTATAAGTGGCGATTTCTGCCCAAAAAATACTTTTAATTTTGACTCATTATGTATATCGCCCTTTGTGAATGTTTCGCGACTTCAAGTGAAGTGATGCAATGAAATAGTGCTTATAAATAAGGCTATAAGAGAGAGCTAATACATTGAGAGTAATGTTTTACACTGTAGAAGTATGTGGTAGGACATTGGCTGGATATTCTATGCTACACTAACATATCACTACTTATTATTACATGATAGCATACAGGAATAGAAGCAATGGAACTAAAAATGCCACAAAACCGATGAAAACAACCACCAGTGCTAATGTGCATGTGAAATCGCGCGCTAGCGCGCGAAAAATTGGAAAATACCTAGTGCATAAGTACTGAAATTTTTTGCCAGCGCTCTTTTTTAAAAAAAAGCGCTGGGACCCTTGCGCTTTTTTTTGAAAAAGCGGCGTTTTTTTAAAAAAAAGCGCTTGAAAAAAAGCGCTGGCCATCCCTACTCCAGATAGATAGATAGCTGAGCAATTTGGGGGGGGGGGTCTTTGGGGGTAGTAGCCAAAAATTTTGCCTCGGGATAGATAGATAGCTGGCCGATTTGGGGGGCAACCCCCCCCCCCCACCCCCCCTAGGAGACCCCTGATGCGCATTGTCGTTGCATACCGCAAATATCTGAATATGTACTTACCCTAAGCGCGCCTGATGCAGGGCAGCTGGTCGGCCTGCCGCCATACCTCCTCAATGCGCAGGTGCAGCCAGGCGGCAGCCGCGTGGGGGTGGCGCTGCACGAGCAGCCTGGTGACCGGGCGCGGGGCTGGCAGCGGGGGCAGCTGGGGGGCGGGCGGCACGGCGCGCAGCTGGTGCAGCTGGTCTGCCAGCGCCACTGCCAACGGGCCCGCCACTGGCTGCGGCTGCAGCGCGGCAATGTGCGCGTTCAGCCACTTGCCCAGCTGTGGCCTGGAGCCGCGGCCAACTTCAAAGGCGTCGTAAGCCAGGCGCCTCACGGTGGCCATCCGCTCGGCGCCCATCTGCGTATATGGGCATGTGGTTTGGGCAAGTGCCGCTCACAGACCTTGTAAAATGCTGTGATAAATTCTAACGTTATATGATGTGTCTAATGTCATGTAAAATTTCCTGCAAAATGGCAAACGTTCATTTGGCATTTTCTACGGCATTTTACACGACTTCTTACACTTTACATGACGTTTGACATTTTACAGGGGCTGGGAGTGCTCCCTCCTGTGCTCGAATGTAAACTTTTCTTTGGTGTAAAATTCTTCAATATGTTTGAAATAATTTCACCGGACCTATTCCATTCATTTCATGCATTTTCCATCATTTTTTTTCAATATTACTTGCCCATTTTTAAGGACCACATTTTGACACGTTTTGGACAATTACGAACATTTTTTTAAAGCTCTGGCAAGAAGTCGTTAACGGCGATGGTCCGGCCGTAAAGTAAACCCGGCCGTAAAGTAGAGGGTGCTACTTTAAGCCGGGCATCATTACGGCAGAGTTGTTTAAAGTACTGAACTTTTTTCAAAGTAAACGTAAACGTTAAGTATTTTATTTTTAGTCACACCTGAATACAGAAAACATTTTCTACTTTTACGCTGTGTAAAAGCTGAGTAAACGTAGATATCTGTAAATACTCGTTTTCTGTACTCGCGTACTTTCAAAAAGTACGCGAGTGACTGAGTACCGGTATTTTTTTGGGAGGAAACGTAAACGTATTTACGCAGCACTCGAGTATACGTATTTATCGAGTAAACGTAAATACGTCTGTACAACTATGCCTTACGGCCGGATTTACTTGACGGCCGGGTTTACTTTACGGCCGAGTTCTCGCCGTCGTTAACTTCATGCTGTATCATGCAAAAAAGTGGACATGTCCGAGAAGTTTGTCACAGCCAGAATTGAAAACGCAACTCAAAATGGCATTGTCGCAAAATCGATTTTTTGAAGTTTTCGACATCTAGAAGTGTAAGCTTCAATTTGGTCAAGCAAAGACTTGCTCGACGCTACACCGAAGTGGCAACCCCCGTCCACCAGACCTTGGTGCTGACCGTGTGCAGCATGTGGGCCATGGCCTCGACCAGCACCCCATCGTGGATGCCGCGCCAGTTTGCGTGGTGCCGCAGCAGGCCGGGCGGCAGGGCGCACTGGTCGACCAGCTGCTTGACGCGGTCGCACCACTGGCCCACTGCGAGCTGCAGCTGCGCCGGAGTCGCAATGCCGTCGCGCAGCGCGTCGTGCAGCCGGTCGCGCATCGTCTCGGTCGCCTGCGAGTTTACGTTTACTTGCATACTCCAATTTAGAACCTTTACAGGTTTAATTTGTCGTTAAGGTCAATGCGGGTGCTTTTTCAAAGGAAGTGTAAATGTATTTACTCAGTACTCGAATATATTTGAGGCGTTCAATTCTTAAAGTCGACAAGTCGAAAATATGAAAATTTTGAGTTAAGCCTGGAAACGTCATCTGGGGCTATGTCTGCACATTTTTCATAATTTTCCATAAATTTTTGACTTCACATGCCCAAATGGCATAGTGCCAAATTTGACATTTTTTGGGAAAAATGCAAAAAATTTGGGTAAGAAGTCGACAAGTCCACTTAGTTTTGGGCTAAAAGTCGACAAGTCCATCCTCCGCATTTTTTTTTATGGGAAAATGCTGGAAATGTGATAAGTCCACTGTGGACACCGATTTCTAAAAGGCGACAAGTCCATAATTTTCCTATAAGGCAGCCTCGGCTTCCCCGGGAACAAAAGTGTTCTCGCGTGCAAGAAGTCGACAAGTCCATTTCCATCCCCGAAACAGTTTTGCTCTGATCAAATGGAATTTTATGGAGACCCCATTTTTCACATATACCGTATATCCTCGAATAAGTACCGCCTCTCGAATAACTCCCCCCTCTCGAATAAGTCCCCCCTCTTGTGAGTGTAAGGAAAAATCAACTCCCCCCCTCCCTTCGAATAACCCCCCCCCCACATTATGTGTAGAAAACATTTCACAACATATCACATTTACAAAAACCGTTTTATGTATTTAATATGTAAATATATGTATTTTTTGCAGCTAGAGTTCACTAACAATGATTTCACTGCTTGAATTGTGCATTTTGTATTACTTCAAATGATTTATGTTACCAATATTACCCCATTTGTGCATTAAATAAAGCATACATTTTACTGAAAATTCTGACGAAAGATTTACTCCCCGGGGGACTTATTCGAGGATATACGGTAGGTTGAGATTAGGGGCTGAAAATTTGACACGTTTTTGTCAACATATGGAACTTAATGGAAAGCATGATAGAGCCAAATTGGACACGCACCAGGGGCCTGGAATTGGGTCTGAAACTTAAAATGCGATTTACTCAAAATCGCATTTTGTCGACTTTTAGAATTAGACGCCTCATTTATCTTTGAAGTAAATTACACAATTTTGAAAATCCACGTGAACAACTATGCAGTATGCACTAACGAATGCAGTGTGCCGGAGGATGTCCTCTCTGCGGTGGTCTTGCTGCTGCGGCGGCAGATCTTGCGCGCTCGCAGCCGGCGGCGACGCAGCGGCGGGCGGCAGTGTGGCCGTGGTGCCAGCCGCCGCACTGGGCGCAGCCTCCTCGGGCGCGTCCAGGGGCGTCGCGGTTGCGTGCCGCCGCTTCTGCAGTCGGCACTTTCTTATTGCGGTCTATACATTTTTTATACTCGAAAAGGGCGTCTCAATATTTCGGCAGTCTACACTGAATATTATCGTATTTACCAGAATAATTCTCCCAGGGTTTTTACAGGGTCTGGGACTGGCCCCTGCAAGAGTTTCTCATGTTTTGCATGTGACCTCAAATTGTGTGTAAATAGTAGTGTCACTAGGCTTTTTGGTGTCATAAACGGGTGAGCAGGGCCGTATCCAGGGGGGGGGGGCGGGGGGGGGCTGCAGCCCCCCCCCCCCCCTCCCGGGCTGAGACAAAAAAGTGACCGAAAAATGGCACTTTTTCAATGTCAGCGTAAAAAAATTTGCGCGCGAGCGCGCATTTTTCACCAGACGTGATGTATTATCTACAGATTTGCTCCCTGTGGCCGAATTCGTTACAAACATAATCAATTGTGTGCTGTTTGCTGTATTTGTATGTATATTTACATACATATACAGCGTTCCAAGGCGCTGGCGCCAACGCCAATGGCGCCATGGCGTTGCGCCTACTAATGGCGCCAGCGCCATGGCGCCATTCCGTCACTGTATACGTAAAATGTTAGGGGGGGGGGCTGAGCCCCCCCCCCCGCTCGCCGGCCTCCGTAAACAAACAGCCCCCCCCCGCTCAAAAATCCTGGATACGTCCCTGCGGGTGAGAGATGTGGGAAGTTGAGTTTGAGATTTTACATTTTGACAAACTGCTGGGACTTTATGAATTTTGATGTCTGCGCAACATATTTACAAATGCGAAAACGAACATTGCCAACGTGGCTGGGTGCAGAGTCGCGGGTGCGCTTGCGGTTGCGGCGGTGCTGCGCGCGGCTGCCGCTGGGGGCAGCCGAGACTGGCGCGCTGCTGCACGGCGCCGCGTCGACGTCCATGTGGTCGTCCGCCTGCGTGAGGTGACCACTTGTAATGTGCCAATCTCAGACATTGTCAAATGTCATGTAAAAGACCATGGGAAATGTCATGCAAAGTGTCAAAATGCATGTAAAATGCTCTGGAAAATGGCAAACGTAAATACTACGTGACATTTTACAGACTGTTGACATCTTGTATGACATTTTACAATTTACATTGTCTTTTACATGAGTTTTGACATCACATATTATCACTTATCATACATATATTTACCACATATGATATAGGTATTTACCAATCACATATAAGCATATCACATATTTACCTGCGCATCATTTTGCGAAGGCCTTTCCGAAGTGGGGGCGGAGTCACTTGCGGCTCGCGCTTGGCGCTCCTCCCTGCAAACATGTTTAGGTTTTCAATAGGTAACTCCCCTCGAATAACTTTCCACTCTTTGATGGTTGACACATGGAACAAGCCCTAATCATACATACGACATATTTTCCATTCCATTTACTGAAAATTCCGATGAAAAAAACTCCTCTCGAACGACTGCGCGCGCAGTTTCACAAAATCTGATGCCACCATAACTACGCTTGGGACTCAATCGCGCAGTGACGTTACTCAAGACAAAACGAACCACTTCTTGGTCAAATGGGCCGCGTCACTTTTCACGGCTTCCAAAGTGGCGACCAAGGGTTGAGCGGCCGCCCGATCCAAGTGGGTCAACGGCGCCAGCAGCGACTCAGCATTTGCCAAGGGCTGGCCGCCGGGCGCCGGACTCTGGGAATCGGGCTGCGGCAGCGCCGACTGCAGGGCGACCTTGCCCGACTGCAGGGCGACCTGGGCCGACTGCAGGCGGCCGCGCAGCTGTGCCATCGCGGCGGACAGTTGTCGCTGCACGCGGCCGGCCAGCGCACGGCGGCACTCCTGCCAGAGACGATGCAAATAGTTATGCAGTGGCGCATGGCGCTGGCGCCATTTTAGGCGGATATAGAAACATTAGCACCCATTTAGTGTGGCAAACCTAGACGCTTGAACGGACCTCGCGCGATTTTTCCGAATGGTGGCATTTATATTTTGTATTTACAAAAAAATTTCACATCGGTATTTTTCCCTTGCGCATTCCTCACAAGATGAGTAAGAGATGAACGGGTTTTTGATAACGGTTTTTTGAAAGGATAACGTGAACAAATGTGAACGAACGCTCAAAATCTTGGCGACGTCGCACTTGAGCTGGTGGACGCCCTGGGCTCGCAGCATCTGGGTCAAGTCCTCGGCCAGCGCGGCCAGCCGCTCAACCGAATCGCAGGCCGCCGCGGCGCCGTGAAGCCTCGCCGACAGCTGCGCAATGTCCTGGCGACACTCCCGGACCCTGTAAACTGCCATTGAAAACGTAAAATGTCATGCAAAGGGTCTAAAGTCATGCAAAATGCGCCGAAAAATGGCAACTATACGTTTGCCATTTTCCATGACATTTTACATGAGTTTCGACACTTTGCGTGACATTTTCCATTTTCCAAAGCATTTTACAGGGTCTGGGAGTTGCACCTGCTTGGCTTGCTCAATGGGCAGCGTGCCAATGGAGGCGAGCAATCCCTGTCCAGCAACCTTGAGTGGGCCCAGGGTCGAGGTGCACTTTGCGAGGGCACTCTTGAAGTGCGCCTTGAGCACGGCCTCGCGCTTCTCCGTGAGCGACACGAATTTGGACTGAAAAATGAGGATACATGAAGAACGTCATGATTACAAAGAATTAATATAATTTCGAATTTTCGAATCTTTAGGAGTAAATTTCTTCAACTATAGGACTTTTGGAGCTGTAGGAGTAAATTTTCCCACTATTGAACTTTTTCCCTTGAGCTTATTTAAATTTTGTGCTCAATTTTCAATATTGTTTTTGCCACAGATTTGCATATTTCTCTTTTTCAGCCACAAATAGATCTACCTGTGTTAAATTCGAGTTATTTATTGTTTGTGTTTTGTCTTACGTTTTTATTTAGATCAAATAGGTATTTTTACAAAGATTCCATCCCGAGCAACTTGGAAAAAACTTGACTAACGTGGAGCTGCTTTGCGGCGTCGCGGTCGCCAGCGATCTTGATGCGCTTGATCGACTTGCGCACTTGTCCCTCTAGCGCGTCCAGCGCGGGTGCGTCATGCACGGCCGGCAGCTGGGCCACGCCCTGTTCGAGTCGGGCGAGCTGCGCGTCTGCGTCGTGGTGCAGCGCGGCCAGTTTGACACCTCGGTCCGGGGACACGCGCTTGGATGCGTCCTGCACATGAAATTGGTATTATAGGTCTTTTTATATCCATTATATGAATATGATCATACTGTATTTGCTTGAATAATTTCACCCCGTGAATAGCCCCCCCCCTAGTCAAATTATCAATCTGTCTTGTCCAATTTTTACAAAAATACCATGTTTTTGGTGAAATAAGTTCATAGAACGCGCTTGAAAATATTTTCGAATTGATAATTCACCCATTGAATGATTCCCCCACCTTGAATGGTTCCCCCTGAAACATTGATAAAAATTTCCCACGGAAGTTCTTCGAGAAAATATGGTAAAATAATTAGAAAGTGTACACGAGTTTTCACCGTTTCACAGCACATCAGATTAGAATAAAAGACCAAACATTTAAATTTTTCATTCATCACGTTAATAGCCTTCACTTTTGTTAATATTTCATCAAAAATATTTGTTAACATTCTATCTAAAGCGTGCTGTAAAGTTCGAGCTTTATAGTCCAACCGTGATTCGCTGGCTGAGGCCCTTGAGCGTGGCATCGATCTTGTTCAGCTGCCTGAGCTGCTTGGGCGTCAGGTCGGCAGCGGCGACGGTGAACGCGTGCAGCGCGTCCAGGGCGTGGTGCCGCTGCAGCAGCGCCGCCAGGGTGGGGTGCCGCTGCGCCGCAGTCGAGCTGGGCTGCTCGGTCCTGGGCTGCAGCGCGGCGGCGACGTCCCTCTCCAGGTGGGCGGCGGCCTCCTCCAGTTGGGCGATCTGCTGCGGCAGGCCGATGTCCGAGTGCGTGGTCGCGCTGCACGGATCCGCCGGGCGGCTAGAGCGCGCCTGAAACAACGGGGCATTCATCAAAACAAAATATACCGTATCCCCCTTTTAGGCATAAGACGAATTTGTTGTGTCCAATTTGAACAAATATGGCTGTTATTTTCTTAATGAAGAATATTTCGTGAAATGAGTTGATAATTGTGAATTGAATGCTTGAAAGTTGTGACGAAATTATTATTCCCATCTTTAATAGTTCCTCTCCTTTAATATTCCCCCTGTAAAGTCTAATGAAAAAATAATTCCCAGGGGAATTTATTCGAGCAATTAGTTAGCAATTAGCAATTCAATAAGTAAGTAAATACATATTCATAAACGGGTGTCTTCTTAACTTTTATTTTCAGGCGCATTTGTGATTGCAACTTGAAGTTCTTATTTTGCACAGGTAAATTGAATTGATGCACGCAAATTTTTGATGAAACGTGCATTATGTACCAGACCAAATAAGCAGCCGCATCACAGTTAAAAGTTGCAGCGCGGCTGCACAAATAAAAAAGCACTGGCAGGCAAACCTGCGCATGGGGATCGATGACGTCGAGCAGCGGTTCGAAGTGGTCGGCGTTCTTGTTGACGAGGTAGATGGCGCGGGGGTGGGCGTCGGGCACCAGCTGCCCCAGGGGCTCGTGCCGCAGCCACTGGAACTCCCCTCGCTCGTTCTCCTTCAGCACCACGATCGTGGTCTGCGAGGGGGCGCGCGTGTTTACATTGCCACTTTGTAACAATTGTCACGCTCTTTTGTACTTTTTAGATTACGCAACGGCTTGTATTTATATGCCATATCAAAATCATTGCCAAAATTAGCCAATGTTTGCAGAAGCGTGTGCACATGCAGCAACGGCGCTGCGCGTACAAAAACACCACCAAAATTTGCGAAAGTTCTCAATCAGTTTTGAACACCTTTGAGATACCACAATTCGGATTACCACAAACTTCACAGTGATCAAAAATTATTCATTCAGGTAAACTCGAACCTGTAAAAAACATATTTATGTGTTCCCTGAATTTCGATGGTGTTCTAGTGTGCGTGGCCACAACGGGTCACTCAAAACCAGTGCCCAGAGCCAAGCAGAAAACTCCAACCTCCAACATCGTAGCGGCGGCAAAGATGGACGTGTGGTCGGCCCACTTTGCGTCGCGGCGCTGCACCTTGAGCCACTGCGGCAGCGTCAAATCGCATCGCAGCGACAACTGCTGGCCGCAGCGGTACAGCCGGTCCTGCCGCTCGTCCCTGCCGCTCGTGTACTTGGCTTGGGCCCAGTGCGTAACGCGGCTGCACATCTGCGGGGGGGGGGGGGGGGGTGAGGAACTTTGAAGAACATTCAGTACGCATTTTTTCTGGACAAAATGGATCATTCTCATTTACATGAATATATTTATCGATCGAACCCAAACGAGGCGTTTACTTCTAGAAGTCGACAAGTCCACGAAATGCAATGTTGAGTAAATCGCATTTTAAGTTTCCGATCAAATTCTAGGTTCATACTGCGCGTCCAATTTGGCTCTTTCGCGGCTACCATTAAGTTTCAAATGTTGACAATAAAGTATCAAATTTTCAGCCCCTGCTCTCAACGTATATGTTAAAAATAGGGTGTCCATAAAATTCCATTTGGACAGAGCAAAACTGTTTTGGGGAGGGAAATGGACTTGTCGACTTCTTGCACTAACAAACATTTTGTTCCTGGCCTGGATGAATCTCCCTTATGGGCAATTTATGGACTTGTCGCAATTTATGGACTTTTCGAAGTAGCTGTCCATGACGGACATATCACATTTCTTGCAATATTTTCCCATAAAAAATGATGAGGAGGATGGACTTGTCGACTTCTTGCTCTAAACTAAGTGGACTTGTCGACTTCTTGCTCTAAACTAAGTGGACTTGTCGACTTCTTGCTGAATTTTTTGTTGCATTTTTCACAAAAAATGTCAAAATTGGCACTATGCCATATGGACATGTGAGGTCAAAAAATTAATGGAAAATTATGAAAAATGTGCGGGAGTAGCCCCAGATGACGTTTCCGGGCCGCACTCAAAATTTTGTTGTTTTGGACTAGTCGACTTATAGAAGTTGTCGCCTCAATTACAGTATTTTTTGAATAATTTCACCGTTGAATATCCCCCCTCTAAAACGTGTGAGGAAAAAATAATGGCTCCCCTTGAATAATTTCCCCCTTAAGGCATGTGATCAATTTGTTGTGTCAAATTTGAACAAAAATGGCGTATTATTTTCAATATTTTGCATATTTTGTGGAATGAGTTGATATAAACATGCTTGAAAATTTGACGATCATCATAATAATAATCAAATAATAATTCCTCCTGTTGAATAATCCCCCGTCGAATAGTTCCCCGTCGAAAAACGTCTGACAAAAGGCAATTCCTAAGCGAATTATTCGATAAAATACTGTAGTAAGAAGCAGCTGATTTCTGGTTTAAACGTCAATTTTTACACCGCGCATCGAATCAAACAAATTATGCAAATCTTGTAGCAACAAGTAAACTTGGAACCAACGAGCTGCCTGACAAAGTCGTGTCCGGTCTGGTTGCCGGTGAGCGCGACAGCGAGCGCCCTGTAGAAGCAGTTGCCGTCTGCCGCCACGGGGAACAGGCTGAGCTGGGCCGCCGTCGGGCTGCCGGGCACCAGCTTGGGGGGCGTCGGGCTGAAGCCGCTGCCCTGCCGCCCGGCCACGCGCATCGGCACCAAGCCCGTCTGGGGGGGGGCTTTGTTGTAGATGCACATCCGCATTGATGCTAGCTAGGTCTGGCCATTTCGTGTTCATTTCATGAGGAAAAAGCATATTCTGTGACTGGCATTCTGGGACCACTCGCAGACCCCGAAAAATGCCCTGTAAAATGTCATGCCAACTGTCAAAAGTCATGTAAAATCGCATGAAAAATGTCAAAAGTCCAAGTAAAAAATGAAATATAATTTTCCATTTTCCAGGGATATTTTCATGACATTTGACATTTGACAGGACATTTTCCATGACTTTTGACACTTAACCTATTTTAAATCAGCCACGTTCATAACTCCAATCGTGAACTCTGATCGAAGTGTCAACTGACCGTGAACTTTTTGGCCATGTGGCCCAAGTGGACGCTGGTCTGCTCGGCCAGGCGCACCAAGGCGGGCAGGGCGGCGCTGCGCCACTGGTCGTCCACCCAGTGCAACTGCCGCTGCGCACCGCCGCCGTCGCCGTGCACCAACTGCGGGTGCTGCGGCTGCGGCGACTGGGCCTTGTCCTGGGTCTCGGGCGTGTCTTCGGTCAGGTCGATGGGCTGCGACGTGCCCCGGCTGCCGGGAGCCGCGCCCTCGGTCCACTCCTGCAATTGCGTGTGCTTTCCAGTTAATTATCGTATATACTCGAATAATCCCCCTTCGATTATTCGCCCATTGAATTAGCCCGCCCTGCTGTTTCATGATTGAGGGAAGAATAACTCTGTTGTTCATGAAAAATCCCCCCCCCCCACCACTGCTGGAAGAAAACTACTGACAAATACAAATAAAAAACATCATATTTTGTTTTTGACGTTAAAAAAATAAATCTTCCAGTGATTTGTTCATGGCTAAATCGCGCTTATTATCATATGCTAGAATGGATCGGGAAGTCATTTTTTGGCCGCGCAATACGATACACTTTTTAAATCGTTTAAAAACTCAAATTGATTTTTGAAAATACTTAGCACATGTTTCTCAAATCGCCAGAACTGACCAACAAGTCCCTCCTGGCCAACTGGATGTCCTGCGGGCTGCCAGTGATCTTGATGGCATTCGGCCCGGGCGACGGCTTCACGTTTCCACCTTGGGCGTTGCAAGCCGCCGCCTCGGCTGAGAGATTAAAACCAGTTTTAAACCGAAATTTCGAAAACTCATAAATCGGCTTCGAGTTTTTCCCCATTAACCGCAGTTAACAACTACCTCATTCTGGCAAATTAAAATGCATGAGAAGCTGATTCGTTTTCGAAATTTCAGTTGAAAAGTAGTATTTTTTGTAGAGCCATTACATCCGCCAGAATTACGACACTTTGATAGAAATACATATCAACGGGGAAGGCCTAATACGCACATCTGCCTGTTATGCACAAAGTTGTGCCCGGTACGCATATCTGCCCGGTACGCACATGGCTGATGCTCTGTGCGTACCGGGCAAATCTGCCTACCGGGCAGATGTGCATAACGGGCAGGGGATTTTCACACCCCTGTGTGTTTGCCGCCCACATGTTTGTTTGTTGCGGTCTCCCCCCATACACGATCTCGGTCTCCCCCCATACGCGGACTTATGTTTTCTTGTCACTGGCAAGTTGTAAAAGTGAGTTAAGAAAACTTGAAATTTGCGTTTTTGGCACTTTATCGAGAAGTCAAGTGATTTCAAAAATTGAAACGTGAAAATGCTTATCACTTGACTTCACAAAAAATAAAGTGCCAAAAATGCAAATTTCAAGTTTTCTTGTCACTTGACAAGTTGTGAAAGTGACAAGAAAAACTGATATTTGCGTTTTTGGCACTTTATCGAGAAGTCAAGTGGTTTCAAAAATTGAAACGTGAAACTGCTTATCAGTTGACTTTGCGAAAAATAAAGTGACAGAAATGCAAATTTCAAGTTTTCATGTCACTTGACAAGCTGTAAAAGTGACAAGAAAAATTGGTATTTGCATTTTTGGCACTTTATCAAGAAGTCAAGTGATTTCAAAAATTGAAACGTGAAAATGTCTTATGACATGATGTGGTGAAAAATAAAGTGCCAAAAATGCAAATTTCAAGTTTTCTTGTCACTTGACAATTTGACAAGAAAACTTGAAATTTGCATTTTTTGGATTTTATCGACAAGTAAAGTGATAAGCCACTTTCAAAAATTGAATTGAAATGTGAGAATGGCTTATCACTTTACTTCTTGAAAGTGCTTGACAATGGCCATCTTGTTATGCTGCGGAGGGGGGTTATGTTGAGGTATCTGACACTCGGTACCAGGGTTGGCAAAATCTCAGGAAAAAAATTAAAATAAAATAAAAATAAAATGGAAAATTTAAGAATAAAATAAAATAAAATGGAGATTTTCAAAATAAAAATAAAAATTGTATAAAAATTCGAATTTTTGTAAAATTATTGTAAAATTGTATAAAAATTTGTATTTTTGTAAAATTGTATAAAAATTCATATTTTTTGTAAAAAATTTTACCTTGTTGCTCCAGCTACTACCGGTTTATTCTCGGAGCAGTGGGCAGTCCCAAGCTTTTTAAAGGGTCAAATGTCATATAAAATGTCATGCAATGTGTCAATTGTCATGACAAATGTAAAGTAAAGTGTCAATTGTCATGACAAATATCAATTAAAGTGTCAATTTTCAAGCTAATTGTATCCAAATCTTATGTTTTGTGTTCAAATATTATGTTCTGTATTCAAATCTTGTTGTTTTATAATCCAAATCTTATGTGAACATTTGGATACAAAAAATAAGATTTGGATACAAAACATAAGCTTTAGATACAATAACATAAGATTTGGATACACAATTTACACTTTGGAAGACCTTTGTCAAGACAATTACCACTTTACTTGATGTGTTTTTGTTAAAACTCGAGTTTTTTTAATTTTTTTTTCTAAAAAAACTCGAGTTTTTGTCCAAAAAACTCAAGTTTTCCCAAAAAAATTTCTGATTTACAGCATTTTAGATGTGGAAACAGCGGGTTTTCTTTTAAAATATTGGTTTTGCACATGTTTTAACCCCACATAACATATGTGTATTCATTCAAGTGTCGAAAAAGTCCATAAAAATGTCCTCAATGAGGACATCCACCCACATCACAACACCAGTATTGACAAAATGCTTGCAAACGACAATTTACGTGGTGCTCCAAAATTCTTCAATGGATGTGCACTGTATGGAAGACTATAGAATTGATTTGAACTACAACTATATTTAAACATGTCCACAGGAGATGTGCATGCCATCTTTAAATTATTTTTTGTTCCATCATGAAAAATGAATACATTATGTAATTACATATTTACATGCTATACATGCATATCTTATCTTGTTAAGTTTAACTGAATTCATGTGCGTTCTGAAAATATGTTCAATCACTTTGCTGAAAAAAAACTCAAAAACTCGAAAAACTTTTCTTGTGTTTCTGTGTTCTCCAAAAAAAACTCACTTGAGTTTTGAGTTTTTCCAAATTTGTGAGTTTCTGTGTTTCTGTGTAAAACCAAAAACACAGAAACTCAATGAGTTTCTGTGTTCAATTTCTGTGTTTTTTCATCATTGCACCAAGCACACTCCAGTAGTTCTTCTCCTTGAAATGGAAACCATTGTTATCAATCATTGTAAAGTTTACACTTGCAGCTAGCTAACAATACATACTGCATGAAGCTTTTGTAAAGTAATGCAAAAATTTGTCACATGTTTTTCATGTAAAGGTATAATGATAACATTTTTCTGGTTGTGCATGTATGATTCCGATTTTTTGTAAAATTTTTGTAAAATTTCTGTAAAATTTTGTTAAAATGGTGTCATTTTTTTATTAACGACTTTTGGGAATAAAATGAAATGAAACAAGAATAAAACATAAATAAAATACAATTTGTATACAATTTTTATACAATTTTTATACCGTATTTCCTCGAAATACCCCCCCCCCTCGAAATACCCCCCCCCTCGTTTGACCCCCCCCCCCCTCTCGGGACCACTATGAAACAATCACCCCCCCCCCTCGAAATACCCCCCCCCCAAATTGAGTGTAAAGGGAACGTACATGACAAATACTGCAGTTTGTGTTCTGTGTACTGCAGAACACACGTTAAAACAATGTCGGTGTCACGTTAGAACAGTGTACATACCATCTACATACTAATATTAGTCTACAGAACCTTACAAATGGCTGTTTTTGTTGCATTTTTCGACGTCTGCGTACGTTTCAGACGACTATTTCGTACTTGGTTTTCAAAAATTTTCTTGTGAAATAATAACCCCCCCCCCTCGAAATACCCCCCCCCCTCGTTTAACCCCCCCCCTCTCGGGACCACTATGAAACAATCACCCCCGGGGGGTATTTCGAGGAAATACGGTACAAATAATTTTTATAAAACCAACCCTGCTCGGTACGCACATCTGCCTGATACGCACCACTGCCCGGTACGCACAGAGCATCAGCCATGTGCGTACCGGGCTGATGTGCGTACCAGGCACAACTTTGTGCATAACGGGCAAATGTGCGTAACGGGCAGATGTGCGTATTGGTGCACCCTCATATCAACCCCGGTCAACAAGTTTTCAAAGTCAGTATGACTGTGTTTCTTGACGTTTGACATTTTACAATGCATGTTACATAGCATTTGATGTGACTTTTGACACTGCGTAAGATTTGACATTTTTCAGGTAATCTTGCTTGGTCTGGGAAGCTTGTAAAGTGTCAAAAGTCGTGTAAAGCTTGTAATTTGGCGAGTGTCGTGTAAAGTGTCAAAAGTCATGTAAAGTATGATAAAACATGCCGTGTAAAATGTAATGTATCAAACGTAATGTAAAATAGCCTGTATAATGTCAAACGACTAGCTAAATTAACAATTTAACAGGGCCTTTCTCAAGCATTTTTGCATGCCTTTTGACATTACGCAGGGCATGGACAGGCTCAGGTTGTGGCCCCAGCACGGCACATAGGAATAGTCAAAGTGAATGTAACCAACCAAAACTCTTGGCGAACTCGACGCGCACGCGGCGCCTGCCCTGGATGCGGTCGAGCAGCGCCACCTGGCTGGCGAGCAGCACGCGCCGGTGCAGCGGCATGAACATGAGCACGCTGCGCACGGCGGCCGACTGGTCCTGGGCCGTCTGCCCCTCCCTCAGCGCCAACTCGCCCAGGGCCGTCTGCCCCTCCCCCTGCATCTCCTCCTGGGCCGTCTGCCCCTGCGATGTGTGCGATCGTAAAATTGACACGGTGCCACTCCAGACCCTGTAAAGTGCCCTGGAAGATGTCAAATGTCATGCAAAGTGTACAAAAAATGTTAAATACCGTTCAAAATAGCAAACGTACGTTTGCCATTTTGAAGGGCATTGTACATGACACTTGACATTTTACAGGGCACTTTACAGGGTCTGGGACTGTCCCATGGTCTGATTTTATGTGGCATTCTATCCATTGCATTACTTATTCCATCATGCGTGTCATGCGCATTTGCGTTACATACTGTAAATCCCATCTACTACTCACTAATATGTATTTACCACCTGAATGAGACCATAGTTGTTTAAACGTACCGTATTACCTCGAAATACCCCCATGGGGGTTTATTATTTCGCCAGCAAAATTTGAGGGGGGGTTTATTCGAGGGGGGGTTTTATTATTTCGTCAGAAATTTTCGTAAGGATCGTGGTAAATAGTAGGCATTTGCGTACCCAAAATAGGTAATAAATGTGTCCAAACAGGATATATTTGGACATAAAAACGTAGATAGCTACACAAACTACTCTGTGTAGCTGCAATGCAAATTAACAGTAATATACATCATGTACATTGCGTACATGACGTATTTATTATGTACATGACATACATCATTCCGAGGGGGGGGGTATTTCGAGGGGGGGTTTATTATTTCCCCAGCCCATTTTGAGGGGGGGTTAATTCGAGGGGGGGGGGGTTAATTCAAGGGGGGGGATTATTCGAGGTAATACGGTATTTACTTTTACTCGATAAATACGTACACTCGAGCACAGAGTAAATACGTTTACGTTTCCTCCAAAAAAAGTTATGGTACTCGCGTTTACGTATACTTTTTGAAAGTACTCGAGTACAGAAAACCTATTTTAGATTGCTTTTATATCGGTTTTTAAGGCATAGATGGGAAAAAGGGAGAAACTGTGCTAAAAATATGGGAAACTAGTCGAAAATGGGTATAGTACCAAATATATGGTCTAAAATTGCATAAAATAGACAAAAAGTTATGAAAATAAGTGATTTTGAGCGACATTTCTCGAAAATTTTGGCGACATTTTTCAAAAGTACTCACGTTTACGTTTTCTGCAGGGGAAAAGTACGTTTACTCACGGTTACTCATAAGTAAAAGTAAAAAAAATTACTTTACGTTTTCTGTACTCAAGGGGTGAGTAAAAAAATAAATACTTTACGTTTACGTATACTTTGAAATAAGTTCGGTACTTTTAACAACTCTGAATGAGACCCATCTTGGCTGAGTAAGGATAAGGTTACTCCTGCCGTTGATGAGCTTTTTTACATCACTACACTTGAATGCAAAATATACAGTCAGACTAGAATACAAAAATAAGACATCTTTATTTTCGACTTGGTAAACATTTACATTGCTTCCGATCCCAATCATTGTGTGCGTAATCATTTGCATACCGTATTTCCTCGAAAACCCTTAGGGGTAATTGTTTCAGAGTGAGAATTTAGAGGGGGGGGGGGCTTATTATTTCGTCAGAAATTTTTTGAACTCTTAGTCCGAGTACTCTTTACACTCAATTTGGGGGTATTTCAAGAGCGGGGCTTATAAATTCATAAATAGTACTCAATTTCATGGGGGTATTTCGAGGAAATACGGTATATTCACGAAGTTACGGAAATTCGGTATATTTTACTCGCGGTAAAGCAACAATTTAGTCAACTCATATATTAGCTTATGAGCGCATCTGAGTTTACCGGAACGTAACATGTCAGATTCCCAGAGTTGCGAAAGTGTATTTACACTTACCCGAAATACCCAGGTAAATGGGTATTTATATTTACACTTACACTTACACTTTCATAAAATACCCATACACTTTTTTTACACTTTCCAGGGTAAAATACCCAGGTACAGAAAGTGTATTTTTTTCTTTCAGATGGCCCTGTTTTATGCTTTTGAGAAAGCATAAAATAGGGTCATGTACAAAAAATGCATTGAATGTAGGCAAATGTACAAATATGGCATTGATCTACAACTGTACAAATGTAAAAATGTACAACTGTAAAAATGTACAAATTGAAAATATGGCAAATGTACAAACTAGCCTTTGATCTACAACCTTTGATCAGTACTCATGGTATTCTACAGTTTCATCATACTTTTGTAAAAAGGACAAGATCAATGGAAGTTCACCAACTGGACACAAAGTCAAATTTTGCATTGACATTTGCTGCATGTCCATTCTTGTATTTAAACAGTGTGTATCGCATTGCTTAATCAGTAAAATATCAACACAGAAAAACTGCCATTATTAGGGAACTTCATACCACTAAAGTATTTGTTACAGTCTGAAATGTTTCATTAAAGGCTGTAAAATGTGAAAAAATGCATGAAAATGATAAATAAATTGATCTAAAGGTGAGAACAGCGGTGTTTTCTAATGCTCAACAGTGAGAGCACTTTCTAAAAAAAATTTTTACACTTACACTTTTTTTTACACTTTCCTAGGTATTTTTAAAATACCTTAAACTTTTGGTATCCATATGCAAAATTTGGAAAGTGTATTTACACTTACACTTACACTTTCCAAAAATACCGGTATTTTAACAACTCTGCAGATTCCCATGGCGGCATGTTACATTCCACAACATGTTAAAGTACACAACATGTTAAAGTGGATTCACCCCCGCAGCCGTCCGATCGATAAACAAAAAAGTCGAGCGAAAAACCGACCGACCGACCGGAAAGTTTTGAACCGACCTTCACAACAACCTCCCCCCGTCCCTGCGATCCCCGTCCCTTGTCCATGATGTCCGAAGGAAACGGTAACAATCACAATAAGCAATGAAGCTTTAGCTAGAAGCTAGTAGAGCGCACAGCGATATCGCTGAAATCCGTACGATAAATCGAGACGAATAGAATGAATTGTTTTCTAACTTTTGCACGCGTTGCGTTTCGTTTCGCCATCTTGACGTTCAGGCAATGTGCTTTGGAAATTGACACTTGAAAACTTTGTTTGTGACACTTGACAACTTGCTGAAATTTATTTTCGTTGATTCATTTCCCGTTCAGCAGGGCAGCTCCCCCCACCCCACCCAAATTGCATCAAATTGCACTTTTCTCTATACCGCTTAGAAATATGTCATATCCAAAATTGATTTATCTCACAAAAAAATAAAGATTCCGACTCGCGCATGTCGGAAGTTCCCCCGAATCCGTGTCATTTTTTCACCTTTTTTGCCTTTTTTTCGCTTTTTTTTGCCTACTGTACCAACTGTGTGCATTAGCAATGGCAACTGCACCGCGCGCAGGTATTTTTTTATAACTCATTACCTAATAACTTATAATCAGCCACGAGAGGCCGCATACAGGGGCCACTCCTAGACCCTGTAAAATGTCAAACGAGATTGCCATTTTACACGGCATTTTACATGATATTTTACATATCGACATTTTACAGGGTCTGCAATGATTTTACTGATGATTTCACTTCTGCTCATTAGTTTGTTTTGCTAATTAAAAAGTTTCGTTAAATGGGTTCTTTTTCTACAAATTGACATCTCTCCAAATCCCCAGAGCAAACTTGTGAACTTTGTGCAGTGTGTCGTTGTTCATTGGTCTCATTGCATTGCTATCAAATCTACCATATCGCAGCTGAATACATGAACAAAAAAGCACTAAGGAATATTTTTCTCTCGCTGCATTTCATACCCCCAATACTTTATCGATTTGTTGTCCAATTTTCCGTCGGACTGTATTCATCACAATACGGTAGCAATCTTTGTGTAGCATAGTTGTTAAAACGTATTTACTTTTACTCGATAAATACGTATGCTCGAGTACAGAGTAAATACGTTTACGTTTCCTCTTTAAAAAGTTCCGGTACTCGCTTTTACGTATACTTTTTGAAAGTACTCGAGTACACAAAACGTATTTTGCATCACCTTTTATATAGATTTTTAAAGGCATTGAAATGAAAAAAGGGAGAAAATATGCTAATAATATGGGAAACTAGTCGAAAATGGGTGTAACATCAAAAAGGCAAAAAGTTATGAAAATGAGTGATTTTGAGTGATGATTTTGGCAAAAATTTCTCAAAAGTACTCACGTTTACGTTTTCTGAGGGGAAAAGTACGTTTACTCACGTTTACTCATGAGTAAAAGTTAAAAAAATACTTTACGTTTTCTGTACTCAGGGGGTGAGTAAAAAATAAATACTTTACGTTTACGTATACTTTGAAAAAAGTTCAGTAGTTTTAACAACTCTGTTGTGTAGCTGCAGACCGAACTGGGGGCACTCCCAGACCGTGTAAAATAGCAAACTTTTGCCATTTTGCAGGGCATTTTACATGACTTTTGGCACTTTGCATGACATTTGACATTTTACAAAGCATTTTACAGGGTCTGGGAGTGGCACCAGCACAGCCAACAAGACAACTTACAACTTACTTACATCATTGTTTTCTGATTGTAAGCACAGTTACAGCACAGCATGCTTATTTACTTTTACTCAAAAGGTATGCATACTCGAGTACCGAGTAAATATGCATACGCATACTTTGAAAAAGTATCTGTACTCACCTGTACGCTTACTTTTTGAGAGTACTCGTAAAAGTAATTTTACGTAGTACAGAAGAGTAATATTTGCGAGTACAGAAAGAGTATTTTTTCCATTCGAGACCCCTGCTTTTCATAAAGAATACTTATAAATAGAATGAAAACACATCTTTGTTGTCAAACGTAAACATTCAAAAAGCTCATCACTACATTTCCCAGGACAAAAAAGGTAATTTTACTCGCTTCTACGCTTTCTTGAGAGAAAAAATACTCGCAATTACGCTTTCTGGGAGAAAAGTATTTTACTCATATTTACTCGCGAGTAAAAGTGAAAAAAATTTCTACTTTACGCTTTCTGTACTCGACGGGTGAGTAAAAACAAAATACTTTATGCATACTTTGAAAACGCATACGCATACTTTGAAAAAAGTTTGGTACTTATAACAACTCTGTGTGTAAGTGAGCTGAACCTAGATCTATCACTGGCAACGATGGGTAAGTTCTCAAAAAAAAAACACTTTCTGTGTTTTGAGTTTTTTTCTTGAAAAAAACTTGAGTAACTCTGTTTTTATTTCTGTGTTTTTTTGTAAAAACTCAAGTTTTTCGAGTTTTTTCTAAAAAAACTTGAGTTTTTTCCAAAAAAATTGAGTTTTCCCACAAAAAATTTTGATTTACAGCATTTCGATCTGGAAACAGTGGTTTTCTTATAAAATATTGGTTTGGCACATGTTTTAACCCCACATAACATTTGTGTATTCATTCAAGTGTCAGAAAAGTCCTTAAAAATGTCCACAATGAGGACATCACCATCACAACACCAGCAACAAAATGCCCAGAAACGACAATTTACGCAGTACTCCAAAATTCTTCAATGGATGTGCACTGTATGGAAGACTACGGAATTGATTTGAACTACAACTACCATATCACCTCGAAATACCCCCATGGGTATTATTATTTCGTCCAAAAGTTTCTAAGGATCATAGAAAATAGTAGGCATTTACATACCCAAAACAGGTTATAAATGCGTACAAACAGGATATATTTGAAAAAAACATATAGTCAGCTACACAACCTAGTAAAGTCTATGTGTAGCTGCGATGCAAATAAGCAGTAATAAATACATCATGTACATTGGATACATGATGTACATCATCCCGGAGGGGGGTATTTCAAGGGGGGCGGGACTTATTATTTCACCAGTCCATTTTGAGGGGAGTGTTTTCAAGGGGGGGTTTATTCAAGGTAATAAGGTATACTTAAATGTCAAAACTTAAATTGTCAAATCCACCATGAGATGTGCATGCCATCTTTAATTTCTTTTTTGTACGATTATAAAATATGAATACATTATGTACATATTTACATACTATAGATGCTTATCTTATCTTGTTTAGTTTAACTGAATTAATGTGCATTCAACCACTTCGCTGAAAAAAACACAAAAACTCAAAAAACTTTTCTGTGTTTCCGTGTTTCTGTGTTTCTGTGTTCTCCAAAAAAAAACTCATTTGAGTTTTGAGTTTTTCAAAATTTATGAGTTTCCGTGTTTCTGTGTAAAACAAAAACACAGAAACTCAATGAGTTTCTGTGTTCAATTTCTGTGTTTTTTCCATCGTTGATCACTGGCCACTCTATTATTCTTATCATTATGCGCTGATTTACTAATTTTCCGCGACACTCGATGCAGGTATTTATATTTTTATTTGTGCCATGTGCTTTTGCTTCGTGTCGCTGGGTGGATTCTACTTTTTGCCCACCCACCCAAAAGTTACGTTCAAATTGAATTCATAATTGCATCTTGTATATTTTTGGCGCTGGTGTCGTTTATATTACAAGAAAATTGTAATTACCGTATATCCTCGATAAGCCCCCGGCAGGGCCGTATCCAGGGGGGGGGCGGGGGGGGCTGCAGCCCCCCCCCCTCCCGGGGCGAGACCAGAAAGTGACCGGAAAATGCGACTTCTCAACGTCAGCGTAAAATTTTTTGCGCGCAAGCGCGCATTCTTCCCCAGACATAAGCTGTATTATCATCAGATTTGCTCTATGTGGCCGCAAATCGTCATAAATACACTCAATGTTGTGCTTTTTGCTGTTTTGTATGTATATTTACATACATATACAGCGCTCCCTGGCGCTGACACCAACGCCAATGGCGCCATGGCGTGGCGCCTACTAATGGCGCCAGCGCCATGGGGCCTTTCCGCCACTATGTAGCTAAAAGTTTAGGGGGGGGGCTGAGCCCCCCCCCCTCGCCGGCCGCCGTAAACAAGCAGCCCCCCCCGCTCAAAAATCCTGGATACGTCCCTGGCCCCCGGGGAGTTATTTTTTCGTTGGAATTTTTAGGGGGAGTTATTCGAGAGGGGGGAATTATTCGAGAAGGGGGAGTTATTTTGTCGTCAGAAGTTTCAGTAAAATGTATGATTGTATGAATACTGCACAAATGGGGAAAATTTGGTAACATAAATTGTTTGTAGGAATACAAAATTCAGAATTCAGGAGCAAAATCGATGCTAGTGAACTTTAGCTGCAAGATAATACATATATTTACATATTAAATACATAAAACGTTTTTTTTTGTAAATGTGAAATGTTTTCTACCCATCAAAGTGGGGGGAGTTATACGAAGGGGTGAGTTATTCAAGAGGATATTCGGGGTCTTATTCGAGGATGTACGGTACATTTAAAAATGCATATCAAAGTTGTGAAAATTGTATTTGCGTTCAGAAATGCCCATGTCTTTGTCACGTATAAATTTGTGACCACTTCTATCATCGTTTGAAAAAGTCACTTATCGATTGCCCCGAAAAGCTACACCCGGCCAATCGATATTGTTGTTCAATCAGGGGATCTGGTTCCCGTGTGAATACTTAGCACATATTGTGTAGGTATTCGTCTGTTTCGGAATTATTGGGACAACGGTAACTTTTGCACAGCAGGGGTCTAGAATGGGGGGTTGGGGGGGGGGGGTTACCCACCCCCAACCGCCCGGCTATCTATCTATCCCGTGCGCAAAATTTTGGGCTACCACCCCTTAACCCCCCCCCCAAATCGCTCAGCTAGCTACCTATCTGGAGCAATTTTTGAGGAACCATACCCCAATTTTCGCTCAAAATTGCTATTTTTCATACATTCTCATAGACTTTCACCTCCAAAAGTTTTAGAGTTTTTGTTCAAAATCACGATTTACCTATTTTCAGCTATTTAGTACTATATGCTTTTGTATACTGATTTTGAGCTATTTTACACCTACTTTTATTAATTTTTCTCCCTTTTCTTCATTCTACACCCTGAAATACCCTTTACATTGAACCACCACAATCCCCCCCTAACCCCCCCCCCCCAACCCCCCAAATTTTTTTCAGTTATCTATCACTCCGGAGGAGCGATTTGCTATCTATCCAACCACTCGGAGGGTCCAAAATTCAAAATACCCCTGTTGCACAGGTACAATGAAAAAACTTAAGCTTTGGGGAAAACATCACTGTCAATGAATTACTGTATTTCTTCTAATGGAAGGTGAAGGGCTCCCTTCTATTTATTTCACCTGTCTTTTTCAACCAACTTTATGTTCTGACAACGGTTTTCAAAGTATTATTTATGTCACAGACAATTCACAAAATAAATGATGATTCACACAGTTCATTCAACTTTTGATCTTAAAATACCACCAAATCAATGGACAAAAGCCAATAAAAAATTGTATTCACTGGCATTTTTTATTCATTTTGTGGCCCAAAGAAAGTCAAAAACTGTACCTGCTATTGAACTCCAAGTATTGAACTTTTTGTGAATGTGAATGTAAATGTTATGTAATTATTTTTCACTCAGCCCTGAGTACAGAAAACATTTTTTAGAAAGAAACAGAAAGGATTTTTTCACTTTTACTCATGAGTAAGTGTGAGTCAAATACTGTTTTACACTGGTATACATGATGTGTGTATTTTTGAGAAAATTTGACTCAAAATCACAAATTTTCATATTTTTTAACCCATTCTCACCTTCAAATTTCGTAGTTTGACTGCTTGTTGTCAATCTTCAGCTATTCTTGACTATTATTAACTTCTTGCTGGAGATTTTTTCAGTTGTTCACAGTTTTCCCAAAGGTGGACTTGTTCAAAATGTGAACTTTGAACAAGGATTATTTGAAAATGTGATTAAGAAGGGACAATTGATCTTGAAGATTATCATAAAATAATGACAAATGTATAGGACCATTTATGTATGCCATTTCCATGGTCGATGAAATTTATTATTTGGAGTTAATTATCAACTTTTAAAAGTGGTTGCATCAGATGGATCGTTTGGCAGCAATCACCACTTATAACTATCAAATGTTTCCATCACCATGAAATGTAAGCTGAGATTATGACTTGTCTGATTCAGGAATTTGTGGATAATTTGTGTTGTGAGAAGCATGAGGAGTAGGGATGGAAAATAGTGTTTTTAGATGACTCAAACTGATTTTCAAACTGTTTTTACTTATCATTTGGCAGTTTTGAAGAAAAACAACATGTTATAAAAACTATTACCATCCATATTGTGAACAAAATTTTACACCACAATCGAGACAAAAAATTGGATGCGTTTCATGTGTGCAGCCTTTGTTTTCCTTGCTCTACTTGTTCTCTAAAAATGACACTGTCCCAATTATTCTGGAACAGACCAGTAGTCAGTCGTGCAGCCGCTGCGGTAGTGCATTTTGATTGCGCCTGTGATAAATATGTGCTGGTGTATTCATTTGCTTGGCGCTGCGCACTTTCAATTGACACGTTTTGCTGCCCTAATCCGCAGTGCGACGGCCCCCCGCTGCCGCTTAGCCGCCGCTCAAATAAAACAACTGAATATGTGGATCAGATGGGGGCCGTCTGTGCGAACACTTTGTATTTTTATAGTTTTCTGGTTCCCCGATCCTTCGTTGAGACTCTGTTAAAAACGATATAAATATTTTGAAGTTTTTATTTCTGCGTATATTTATTTATGTCTGAAAAGTTTTTTTCAAATTCAGGTTTCGAAGTTGCCGACGGCGACACGAAAACGCTGCTACATTTCATCCGGACAATTTTCGACAATTTGTCTGCGATCAGGTTTTAATTCTAAATGTGGCGAGAAAAGTGTAAGGGATCATGGTAAGTTGCAAATGGTAAGTTGAGCGACGGATCGTTTTGTTAACAAATTTGTCATTTTTTGGTTACTTTTCACCTCATTGAATTGGGGCCGGGAAAGTGTTTGGGATTTTATTTTACATTTTCTAACTGCGTTTGTTTTTTCCAAGGGTGCTTGTTTGTACCTCTTTGAAAAACCATTAAATGCTAAGTTTGTGGCGCAATGCAACATTTTTCTGTTGGTATTTGACACCTTTTCATCCAGCAAATAAGTAGAAAATATACATTCGGAAATTGGTTTGGGTACGCCGTACAGAACCCAGAGTTGGAAAAACGTATTTACGTTTACCCGAAATACCCGGTTATTTGGGTATTTATATTTACGTTTACGTTTACGTTTTCTAAAAATACCATTACGTTTTGTTACGTTTTCCTGACCGAAATACCCGGGTACTTGGGAAAACGTAAAAATTCCGATATTAAGTAGTTTCTTAGTGGCCGTGCCCTCGGACGGAACTGCATATTTCCATGAATTTTCTACCGATTATGATGCTTGAGCACTTAAAATGATCAGAATGATGTGGCGATCACTTTAGTGCATCGATTAGAATGATTACAGACAATACCTCAAATATATAATACAGTCCAATACATAGCCACTATTGCTTACTGACTGGAGTCAATGTCGCACATAAAAATGTAACTGTATTTTGTCATAAACTGACAACAAATTATGAACAAAATAGTGAAAGAAATGTAATATTTATGATGAAAAATTTTTACACAATTTTAGGTTCCGTCTTCATATAGGTATGGCAGATGTCATAGTATATTTTATGGGACATTTTTCCAAAATAGGCTAAACAAACGCTTTTAAAACTTGCAATGCACTGAAACGGTGCTGTAGAGCGTCCATTGCCATGCTGGGCTTTTGAAATTTGGTAAAAGGATCAATTTGGGATATGGAAACATTTGAGCAAGTTACTGATCAGATTGAATGACAAAAAGGTGTAACTTTTGCTCAATTTTGATGTTTATATCACCATTGTTTGTGTTAGATTATGATTTGTTATAGTTGTCTGACTCGATGTAGTTCATTATGGTGAGCATGTAGTGCTAAAAACAAAAATATTGTATGGAAATCAGCAATTGACCCGTGTAAGGCTGAAATTATGGTATTTTCCAAAGCAAAATGACAAATACTCCATGTATAAAATTTTTACGTTTACGTTTTTTTTTACGTATTCCTTGGTATTTTAAAAATACCTTACGTTTTAGTATTTATACTTTTGATTTGGAAAAGGTATTTACGTTTACGTTTACGTTTTCCAAAAATACCAGTATTTGTACAACTCTGACAGAACCCCTTTTGTTATGACCTTCTCGGATGTGGGGCATGGTTGGTTTTAGTAAAATTCTTTTTACTAAAATTGTATTTTATTTTTATTAAAATTGTATTTTATTTTTATTTTATTCATGTTTCAGTTTATTTTATTTTATTTTATTCTGAAATGTCATTAATAAAATAAAATGAAACCATTTTACACAAATTTTACAAATATTTTACAAAAATTTTACAAAAAATCGGAAATCTTGGATGCAAGGACATAAAACAATGTGCATGCTAGAAGCATGCAGATGAATACAAAAAAAAATTATGTAAACGTTTGACACAAGTTGTGAGGTAGGCATTTTGTATTTTGACCCTCAGGAGGTCCTGGATATATGCATCTGATTGCTCCTCTCAAGGGAAGATACCTAAAATTTGGTTGTTTTATTTGGGTGGGGGAGGGCTTGCGGGGTTCAATATATAGGCTTTTTCAAGGTATGGAACGAAGAAAATGGGAAGCAAATCACATAAATTAGTGATTTTTAAGGTGAAAATATTTTTAAAAATGTGAAAATTTGCAATTTTGAGCAACGATATGTTTCAATCACAACAATGAAAGATACAACAAGGCACTAGTTCTGCAAATTGGCAGCTAGGAACTTAAGCAACATGATAGAAAACTTTCTATACAATTGAACAGACACTCGAGTTTTTGTAAAATTTTACTAAAATTGTACAAAAATTCAAATTATTGTACAATTTTACTAAAATTTTACAAAAATTCGAATTTTAGTAAAAATTATTTTTTTTAAATTTATTTATTTTCCATTTTTTTATATTTTATTTTATTCTATAATTTTCCATTTTATTTTTATTTTATTTTTATTTTTTTCTGAGATTTTGCCAACCCTGATGTGGGGTTCCTGTGGGAGGGTTTCGGGGTTTGTACAACGAAACAAAGCTCTGCTTTAGTTGCACTTTGTGTAGCCATTGTTGTGCTCGATTAACAAATTTGTGTTTTGTGCAGATCTCTCGCTGTCGTTGGATGTGAACCGATGCAATGTGCCCAATGAAACGTTGGCCCTGCGCCAAGTGACTCCCAAACGCGTCTCAGAGACTGGCGTGATATAAAATATTTTTAGTGATTTTCTGTGCCATTTGTCATTGTGATCTTCGATCAATTTTTTTTCTTTTCCTTTGCCGCCTTTGATGTTTGGTCAATTAAGAAGAATGAATACAAAATTGAATGTGGTTGAAAAGTGAGATTTATTTAATGTACCCTAAATCCTCGAATAAGGGAAGTTATTTTTTCGTCAGATGTTTTTGAGGGGCGACTTATTCAAGGAGGGAGTTATTTTTTCCTCACCTCGCCAACAGGGGGGAGTTATTCAAGGGGGGAGTTTTTCGAGGGGGGGGGGGGGTCTTATTGGAGGATTTGCGGTACTTCGCTGGTTCACCAAACCATTTGCATATACCTAAATCTAGCTGCTTGTGAATTTTTCTTACCTGGGAGTCCAGCTGCACTTTACAGCCCTGTCAAGTGGAACATTTCACGCACACTTAATCATGTTCATTTCTGTTCAAACTTCTTTTTCACCGTCTATTTTAAATTTGTCACTCTACGGGGCCGGTCATTTCGTGGAAGTGTGATTGTTCAGCTAAATTATGACACTATTTCAGCCAATCTGCGTTTGTGCTCAGACGAACTTGGCTGAGATGGCGCATGCGCTCGGAACTCGGCGCTGCCCCCAGAGATCAGTATTGATGCGAAGGTTTATTTTTTCCCATTTTTTGTTTTCCCCGTGTTTTGTGTTTTGGATCACGGATGGACGCCCCCCGGAGTCCCCCCCCCCGATACCCACTTTTATGTCACTGCACTTGCACTTTGTGGCTAGTATCCGCTCCGCATGTCGAGTCTGCGAAAATGCCGAGACTTTCCACATAAATGAAGAAGTTAAAAACCGGTTGATTTTTACATTCAACATGACATGAGTAGTTTCAAACTGAATAGACAAATCTGGGTGCGTTTTTACAGTAAGATGATCGTGTACTTTCATGAAATTTCTGACGAAAGGACCCCCACCCACAAATAAGCCCCCCTCCCCACTCAAATTTACCACCCCCTCAAAGTTTGTACGCCAAGTAATGCTATTTGTATTTTGAGGAAATTCAGATATTTGTGATTGTCAATTTGCCTGAAATTCTTTTAGAACTTTTTGCTATTATTAAATTGAACACAGTTTTCTCTCGCTGTTAATAAATTCTGGAACAGCATCAAATTCGAAAATTTATAAACGGTCCTCAATTTGTTAACTTTTGTCAACCACCGGCATTTGTAAACTGGTGCCAATTCCGTAAAGTGGAGAAATGAAAAACCATTTTTAAGTGAGAAGTAATAAGTGAAATGAGCAACGATGGCAAAAACACACATATTAAATACAGAAACTCATTGAGTTTCCGTGTTTTTGTTTAACACAGAAACACGGAAACTCGAAAATTTTGAAAAACACGGAAACTCAAATGAGTTTTTTTTTTGGAGAACACGGAAACACAGAAAATACAGAAATGTTTTTTGAGTTTTTTTTATCCAAGCAACTGAAGGCTCAAGATTTGAACTGAACAATGTGTGTATGTGCATACATAGGTATGCATGTATGTATAGTGTGTAAATATTTATGTACATAGTATCCAAGTTTAACAATGAAATAAGTATCCACAAAAAATAGAAAGTAAATAATGAAATAGTGAAATACGTATGAAAAAAAATAATGATGCCCACATCTCCTGGTGGTTTTGACAATATTAGGGACTGTGATCAAAGTGTTGAGGGGTGTCCACCAGGGTCTGCTAGCTCACACAATTGAGCTGAGGGCTCCTCACCTCCCAAGCTGTCAAAGGTATTGGTCACTCATTTGGAACCAGGGTTGGCAAAATCTCAGAAAAGAATAAAAATAAAAATAAAATAAAATTTAAATAAAATGGAAAATTGAAGAAAAAATAAAATAAAACAAAATGGAAAATTTCAAAATAAAAATAAAATTGTATAAAAATTCGAATTTTTGTAAATTTTTTGTAAAATTGTATACAAATTCATATTTTTGTAAAAATTGTATAAAAATTCATATTTTTTGTAAAAATTTTTTTCTGTTGTTTATAGTTCAACCTGTTCATTTGCGGAGCTGGGGCAGTCCCAAGCCATGTAAAGTGTCAAAATGTCATATGAAATGGAATGGAAAGTGTCAATTTTCATGAAAATGTTAAGTAAAGTGTCAATTGTCATGACTAATATAAATTAAAGTGGAAACTGTAAATCAAATCTTATCCAATTCTTATCATTTGTATCCAAATCTTGTTGTTTTTGTAACCAAATCTTATGTGAACATTTGGATACAAAAACATAAGTTTTTGATTATTTTACCAAAAATAATCAAAAGTTTTTGATTATTTTACCAAAAATAATCATAAACTCAAGTTTTTTTAAAAAACACAGAAATAAAACACAGAAACTCAAGTTTTTCCGTGAAAAAAAACTCAAAACACAGATATTCATTTTTGAAAAACTCAAAATACAGAAAGTGTTTTTATTTTGAGAACTCACCCATCATTGGAAATGAGATGTGATGTGTGAAATGTTTTTTTTAAAAGTTAAAAGTGAGGTAAACTTTTCACGTCTCATTTCACTTCTAAACTATTTTTTTACATGCAGGTCACCGATAGTAACACTCTACTGCATGGCTGTGGTGCGATGGCAGAGCCGCTGCGAGTGCACGGGGCACAGCGGCGCTGCCCAAGTACATCCCACTGCTGACTGCCAACGCCGAACAACTGCTGACTGGTTCGTCTGTGTTTACATGCATTTTGCTCCAGTTCTGTGTCAACACTCGTGATAGCGGTGACCCTGTGCCGGTACACATGTAAACCCGCTGCACATGTAGGCACGCTGCACACGCAGATTACGCGATGCAGATTACCTCGCATTGTCACTTTGTTGCATTGTCAATTGTCACGTGATTGTGAAGTGACATTGCGAGTGTAAATACATTAGTGCATCAAAATGAATCGCACAATCACAAGCAGTGTTCTGAGTAGGTTTACATGTGCCGTTAGTCTACATGTGTACTAGGCCACACCCAGTAGGACATGTCCTTAATTTTTTTTGGGTGTGCTGATACACAATTCACATCACCTGCGCTGCTTTCTCTGCTCGCGTTTTATTTGAGATTTGCACTTGATTACATTTTTTACTGTATAAGTTTAACCATATTTATAGGTTATGTCTTTACACATTGCAAGTTAGGCCGCATGCATTCCAAAATTTACTTTGGAAAATCAAAGGTGTACTCA
Source organism: Sphaerolaimus hirsutus (assembly GCA_964036195.1). NCBI lineage: Eukaryota > Metazoa > Nematoda > Chromadorea > Monhysterida > Sphaerolaimidae > Sphaerolaimus > Sphaerolaimus hirsutus. The sequence goes on along the minus strand of OZ038450.1, from coordinate 5,971,043 downwards.
GTATCATATTTTTGAGTCTATTGTGTGAATCTTTTATTTTCTGCTTGCGTCACAAACTCACAACACACTTTGTGCATTTTTCAGTTTGGATAAAACTGGGACTTTGTTCTATTTGCCTCATTGGCTACTTGTGGCAGTGACCAGTGGTCAGCATTGTTGCAAGTTTGAGCTGTGCAGCTGGTGGTGCAGCGCCCAGCTGGTGCGCACAGCAGCGCGGCCCCGGGGCAGTTGCATTGGCTGTGCTACCCACTGACCTCCACCCAGCCAACGCAGCTGCTGCCCCTGGCTGTGCCCAGTGTTCTGCTCCGTGCTCCAGCTGCTCACCTGCACCCTGCGCCAACATCAGTTCTTGGTGCTTGCTTCAATTCTCAACTAGGGTTCAAACGATATGACTTTTCCATGTCGATATTCGATATTTTTTTCTGAAACTCGATATCGATATGATATGGATATTCGATATAAAATATGGTCGATATTCGGTATTTTCAATATTCCATATTGTGATTTCCTTTTGGACAAGACATATTTCAAGTGGCTTATTGTATTTTCATGTGCTTCCACACATGGTTAATTATCTCTTTTAGTGAAATGTGAATGGTTCAAGTGATTCTAACAAGGTTGACATCAGTCAAAAGTAGAAAATGTAAGAAAAACACGATGAATGAAAGTGTATCAGCCATACAACCATTGGTAGAGATTACAGTTCATACTTATAACCAAATTACTTAAGGGCACAATGCAAAAATGGCATATCAGCATTTTCTGGCTTCAAATTTAGCACTCCAACAAAAATGACATTATAAATATTGTACTTTTACTCATCAAATAAAATACTATAAGCACATCAGATCAATCACAAATATCTCAAAATGAAAATAATAAATTAATTTAGGGACACAATACAGGTTCAATATTTCGAAAAAATGGTCCGTATTCGATAATTTTTCAAAATTTTCGATATTCGATATTTTTTCAAAAATTACGATTTCGATATTCGATATTAAAAAATAGTCGATATCCAATATTCAATACGATATATTATTTGAACCCTATTCTCAACTCATCATGTGCTTGCATTTTCATACATTTCTTTCTCATTGCTGAAACTCATGCGGATTTTGTGAATGTCATTGCTGCAAGGGTTGTTACCGAGCTACTGTGCTGCACAACTCTGGTACTATGCTGGTGACATATTTATGTATTTCACTGACAAACTACACAGCCGCGCGGCAAATGGAGACTACGCAACTGGGCAGGGGCATGTGCCCAGCCGAATGCACACACAGAGCACAGTGGGGTCCAGCCCTGCAGGGGGGTGTTGCACTTTGGTGTGTCTACCCACTGACACACGGAAATGCAAAACCTTCCAGCAAAACAGGACCACTGTGGCTGGTTTGCTTGCAGTCAGATCGCACCCACTTTTTATATGCACTGAAACTGATTGTGACATTGTGAATGAAGTTGCTGCAAGGGTAGTAACCAAGCTGCTGCGCTGCTTTGGGTGACGCTTGTACAGTGTGCGTGGCTGCACAAGTGCATGCAGACATCTGGCTTGGGCAGTGTGCAGCTGCAATGCACCAAGGTACAGCCCAATGGAGGGTGCCCTATTGTCTGTGTGCCTACCCACTTACTCAACACACAGCCAATATGACACCCTTCCACGTTGTTTTCATTTGGTGTCAGCTCTGCACACTGCTTCATTGTCTCCTATTATTCTGACAAGTGACTGAGTGAAATATAGTTCTACTCATTATGTGTACTGATGTAGTAATCTGGATGGTGGCATATAGTACATTCTGCTGGCTGAATTTCACCAATGAGTCATGCCAGTGGATAGGTGCCCTATTGTCTGTGTGCCTACCCACTCACTTGACACACAGCCAATATGACACCCTTCCACATGGCTTCCCCTCAGAGCCACCTCAGCACACTGTTTCCACATTTCTCCCCATTTTCTGACATGTGGCTGAGTAAAATGTAATTTAAAGAATTATACTCACTGTATGTATTACTGTAGTAATCTGGCTGGCGGCTTATGTGCTGCTGGCTGAAATGCACATAACTTTCAACCCAGTGGAGGGTGCCCTATTGTCTGTGTGCCTACCCACTCACTTGACACACAGCCAATATGACACTTTTCCACAAATATGTAAAAAATACACAGCAGAAATACACTAATAATGCTGCCCATGTATGGGTGGAATGGTCCAGTAGTGTGCCTGTGCAGACTTTGTGCACATCACATAAAAAATGCGTACAAATGTGGAACACAGATGTGAGTATAATGTTACCCCTGATAAATACCCGTTACATTTCCTAACAAAAAAATTTAGTATAAACATACTGGTGAAAAATTACAACAATAATATTAAAAACACATGCCAACACATGTGAAAAGTTTTTACAGTCTTAAACTGTAAACCTAGGCTGATCAGCCAAAAGCTGCGACTAAGACAAGTCCGCTTGCATCAAACTTTTCAAATATACACTCTGGTAAAGGTGCCAATGCAAAATTGTGTGGAAGGTTGCCTGATAAAATTTGTGCAAGAGCAAGTTATAGTGAAAGTCTGCCGAAATTCTGGCTGTATCATGTTTTACTTTTTCACATATAGGGATCTACTGGAAAAACTCACAGCAAGTCAAGTAATTCAACACTCTAGCCAACCACTCACAAATACAACTATTGTATTATGGTAACTATCGCTTAGAACTACCAGAAATGAAAATTGGAATGGTTCTACATCACCTGGTGATGCGCTTTTTGTATCTCCACAGAAACACAGTTCACTTACCTACCTTATTTTGATGGTCAAATTTCTTTGGCATCACAACAGAAAACTGGAAGGTTTCCAATTGCAAGATTCTGTTGTTATTTTGATTGCTGGTTGAGAGGTTTCTTTTCAAATAACTATTTGTTGCTGGTCTTTGCATTGACTTTAGCCATAACTGTCTCAAGCAGTTGATTTTTTTTGCATATTTTCTGTCTGTTTATCGATTTATTCTTGGTTGATGGACTCTAATACCAACTTTTTGGCTCATAAATATTTGAAACACTGTAAATATTTTGCCATTTACAACATCACAATATTTTGAAGAACTTCCTAACAAGATGGTGAATCCTTTCATTAATTCAGAGAGTCTTCAAGTCGAATGTTCTGCATTCTACAGACATTTTTATAATGTTTGTGGGACGGTACATTTAAAGATTTATAATCCCAAATGCAAATCTTTCCGAGCTTATGACAGCATTTTTTCCTTTGTGGACTTGAACATTTGTTCATTTTCCAATATCAAGCTACTGCATAAATACCATTCAGTGTTATTGAATTCAGAGTACCTATCTGTGTCATTCTTTTTACCAATGTTTCTAGCAAAACATCCCAATTCGAAAGTTGGTATTTTGAACATTTTTATCACTTGCTATTCTTTAGCAAGCCATTCTCTTTCAAACCGATACAATTCTCCGCATTGGTATTATTTATTTTGAGTGATTTTCAATTTCACGCCTGCCGTTGTCCCATTGATGGTCAATGTGGACTGGACCTTTTATCGATTTTATCTGGGGTTTTTTATCACTATTTGGACTGTGGTGCGCTGCCACTGGCCATTTTTCTATTCGCGTAGACATTTAATTTCACTGCTGCATCAGTGAAACAGACACGAGTTTTGTTTGGCTACTTTTTGTATTTTGCATTTCAGCAAACTTGTCTTGTTGCAGTTGGTTGTGGTCGCACTTAGTGTTTCTTTTTGTGCATTGGCAAGATGCACTTTTTATATTTAGCAAGCTGTCTGTGTGTCAACTGATTTTCTGGCGCGTACTGGTTGAGTTGACAGTTAGGTACTTAGTTTTATCGCTGCATATTTACAAATTTCATGGCATTTCGATTTTGTTATGCTGACGGCTACTTTTAAAGATTTTTCACAATTTGTGTTTACCTATTTACATATACCTAGTCGATTTTCACACTGGCAGAGGTTTTATTTATTTAGTTACGGGTTTTTTGAGTGTGGAGTTTCATTTGATCATTTTATTTTCGTGTGATCGTCTTTTGGTCATTATCTCGAATTCTCGATCTCTTAATGCACTGCTTTTTCGAAATTGATTTTTGCTGACTGTATGGCTTGAATTGCACTGAATTTCACAATAATTCGACGAATAAAGTCTTGTTTAGAAGAAAGACGATGGATAAATTCTGTGCTAAATTGATCCCAAAGTGAAAGCAACGCATTGTGACTTGTGAGCAAAACCGTGGATTTCATTAAATTGTTTTTTTTACAGTATTTTTTCATTATTAAGATGAGATAAGGGATTCAGTAGATGGTGTTTGTATTTTAGTTCAGTATGTCTTCATTTATACCTTCCAAATTCTCAAATTGTTTAAAAGGCCCATCAGGGGTATGAAAGGGGTGGTTGGGGGTACCAAATCGCCCAGCTATCTATCTATCTCGGAGCTCTCGGCTATATATCTATCCCGGGGGCAAAATTTTGGGCTACTATCCCCTAACCCCCCCCCCCCTCCCGCAAATCGGCCAGCTATCTACGTCGGAGCAAATCTGGAGCGATTTTTCAGAAACTATACCCCCTATTTTCGCTCAAAATCGCCATTTTTAGACCTTTTTATAATAGATTTTCATTTCCAAAATCTTTAGTTCATGTTCCTTATCGCCTATTTTCAGCTATTTATGGTACTATATGCTCTCGTATACCTATTTTGAGCTATTTTACACCTACTTTGTGCGATTTTTCGCCCTTTTCTTCCTTCTACACCCTGAAAAAGCCTATCTATCGAACCCCCGCAACCCCCCCCCCCAAACCTCCCCACCATCCCCCAAATTTTTCCCCAGCTATCTATCTATCCCGAAGGCCGCCCAGCTATCTACCAAACCCCCCGGAGGGCCAAAACCGAGAATACCCCTGAGGCTCATGAATAATTTGAGCTATTTACCCCCCACCGCATCACTCTCTAGTCTCTATACTAGCCGATCTTTTTTTGGCTGCCGCTAAGCACGTTAAAATGAAACATGAAAATTGCACTGTGAAGCGGCATTTGATGTATACTCATCGAACCTGATACTCTGCACTCGCACTGATTTATGTCTCTTGCAGAGTAGCGAAAGTGTATTTACGCTTACCCGAAGTACCCGGGTATTTAGGTATTTATATTTATGCTTATGCTTTCACAAAATACCATTACACTTTGTTACGCATTCCTGGGCGAAATACCTGGGTACAGAAAGTGTATTTTTGTCTTTCAGATGGTCCTGTTTTATGCAATTGAGGAAGTTATTGCAAAAAATTATTGCGCCCAAGCAGTTATGTAGTGAATGTACAAAATATGTCAAATGTTTTAACTAGCAGGATTCCCTCCAACCATTGATCAGTATTTGTGGTATTATACAATTTCACACATACTTTTGTAAAATGGACAGAATCAATGGAAATTCACTAGCTGGACACAAATGCAACTGGTTTAGCTTTTGCTGCTTGTCCATTCTTGCATGTAAACAGTTGAGTATCACATTGCGCCACCAGCAAAACATCAACACTGAGAAAAGCGTCATTACCAGGCAACTTCATTCTGCTAAATTTATTACAGTCTGAAATGTTTCATAAATGGCTGTAAAAATTCAAAATAATGCATGAAAATGATTTATTTATTCAACTTAAAGTGAAAACAGTGGTATTTTCTGATGTTCAACAACAGTAGCACTTTCTAGAAAAATAATTTGCTTACACTTTTTTACACTTTCCTAGGTATTTTAAAAATACCTTACGCTTACAGTATTCATACTCAAAATTTGGAAAGTGTATTTACGCTTACACTTACGCTTTCCAAAAATACCAGTATTTTAACAATTCTGGTCTCTTGTTGGAACTGTGCCAATAATAATTAAGGCATGCAATCCTTGTAAAAAGATGAAAAAAGTAATTGTTGTGGATGTGTTACGTATAACGTTATTATACTCGGCGGACCGCAAAGTATGCGCAGAATCCTACCATAATTTTATGAATAAGATCTTGTGATAAAATTCGTAATTAATTTTTCCATAGTAAGAACGAAATGATGATGAACCATATTATGATGGCAAACTGTATAATTTTCGGTTCATTATTCACATTGGTTAGGGTAGGTTTCCATACTAAGTGTGATGTCCGCCGAGTATACAGGAATGAATTTCGTCAACTTTTTATGACAATCGCATGCGTTACACTTGTCGGCAAGCTTCCAGCGGGAACCACGGTGCAAGGTGTAAAGTAACTGGCGTAATATACTGTTTATCAGCGTAAATATGTCAACTTTGAACGCGTATTTAACAGTGATCTCTTTTTTTTACACTCTATTCTGTTGTGGTTCTTTTGTCCATTTGTTTGTGCAAATTCTGTTCATTAGCCACTGAGTAACTATTCTATGCATATTTGTTTGTATTTTATGTGTACTGATCGGACTGCATGCTTTACAGACATTCAATGGGTAAATTTTTATGAAAAATGTCAATTTTCATGTGGAACTGTAGATTTCAGCGTAAACCTTGCAGTCAGTAGACTTTGCGTTGTATTTCGTTGTGTTTCAATAAAATAAAAAAACCTGTAACGTGATGTGGATAACGATGGCAAACCCCCTGAAAAAAACAACTATTTTTTTATTTTTAAGTGTTTTTTCCAAAATGACTTTTCGAATTTTCGAATTTTTTCCCAAAATACGTTTCCAATTTCAAATTTAGTTTTCGAATTTTCGAATTTTTGAATCTTTTCGGGCAGTTTTCGATTTTTTTTAGGTAGTTTTCGAATTTTTGGGGATACTTTTCGAATTTTTCTTAGAAAAACATTGAATTTGAAGCTATAAGCATCTTTAAGAGTCTGTTTTAACAGTACTAGAGTGCCACGGTTGCAATAGTTGCTCGGTGCATTCCTCAAGTTATGTGTCGGGTCTGCCTGGACTAGATTTAATGCTAGACTAGATCAGGGACTAGATTTAATTCTCGCGTACTGCGCCCTACGTGCACGTAATGCGCCCGAAATCAGGGCAGCACTACAAATGGTTTACGGTTGCCCTACGTGCACGCGACTCGCGAAAACGCAATTCAATTCGGTGTCGGGAGGTCGCTCTCGGCTGTAGGGCAAACGTAATCAATTCGTCGGAAGGCTGCCCCGTTTCGGGCACATTACATGCACGTAGGGCGCATTACTTACGGAAATGTTTGAGAAATAAAAAAAGAAAATTAGAAAGAAGAAAAAAAGCGTTTCCTAATGATATTGCTGTATCATACAGTATTTAACTATCGGGTTGGAGCCGTTGTTCGGTATTTGCCAATGTTTTTTTAACAGCGAGAAACGATCGCGTCCCGCCGCTGTCACCCATTTTCAGCATCTCAGTTGAATTGGCATAAAAGGCATTTCGTGCATGTGGGCAGTCCACCGTCTGCAGCTCTGCACACTTCAATACCATATTATAAAGCCACTATTTATTTGTGTAGAAAGTATGCTCCAACGTAAAAGATAGGACGTTTCTGCTTCTGCCCGATTCGTGTGTGTTTTTACACACAAAGTGGACATTTTTTATCAGCACAAAATGCCCTTTACAAACACAATCCCTTTACAATCTTGACAAACAGGGTTCACATATGGCAGAGTAGCTTTCCAAGAATGCAATTGCACATGTATAGGGGGTTGACTTGAGTTTTTAAGGGTCGAGTTTACAATTCAGGGTTGAGTTGACAGGTGTTTATAAATTAGGGTTGAGTTGACTGAAGTTTAAAAATAAGGAGCTGTGTTGACAAAAGTTTACAAATTAGAGGCTGAGTTTATGGGAGTTGAGTTGATGTGAGTTTACCAAATTAGGGGCTGAGTTTATGGGAGTTGACAATAACATTACCATAACCCTTAAGTGAGGCCCCTGGGGCTAAAAAATATAAATTGTGAAATGATGCATTTGTGGGTTTCTGATTACAATTATTTGAAATATGCACTCCATTCTGACAGTACATTACCATAACCCTGAAAATGAACCCCTGGGGCCAACAACTTTCAATTTGTGAAATGATGCTTTGTGGGTTTCTTATTGCACCGATTTGATATATGCACTCCATTTTGACACTACATTGCCATAACCCTGAAAATGAACCCCTGGGGCCAAAAACTTTCAATTTGTGAAATGATGCATTGTGGGTTTCTAATTGCACTGATTTGATATATGCACTCCATTTTGACACTACATTACCATAACCCTAAAAATGAACCCCTGGGGCCAGATTTAATTCTCGCGTAATGCGCCCTACGTGCATGTAATGTGCCCGAAATCGGGCAGCCTCCCTACAGATTGTTTACGGTTGCCCTATATGCATGCACCTCCCGAAAACGCAATTCAATTGCGTGTCGGGAGACGCAATTCGGGTGTAGGGCATAACTGCTACTTTCGGGCAGAAATTTATATTACACAAAAAAAGAAAATGTGAAAAAGAAAAATGGAAAAAAAGAAATCAAAGCGAGAAAGAATCCAGTTCCAGGGTGAATTTTTTTGACTAATGATGCTTTAAAGAAAGAGATAACTACTTAAATATACATAGGTTTTGTATTGCTTTGTTGGTAAATATTTCTATTTCAAATAATTGATCGAACTGCATGTTATACAAAGAACATTACCATAACTTGGTGAAAAGAGTCAATATTAAAAAAACTCACACATTAAACTGAAAACAATGTATACTTGGTGGACATCACACTTAGTATGGAAACCTAACCCATCTGAATAATGAACCAAAAATTATACAGTTTTATCATTATAATATTTCATTTTTTACTATGGATTAATCAATTATGAAATTTATCGCAATATTTTATTCATTGAATTGTGGTAGGATTTTGCGCATACGTTGCGGTCCGCAAACGTTTTACAATGCAAAATTTTGATTATTTATTCAGATGGAATACGGTAGTGCTGTGGCACGTTTATGTCTTCATATTATATGTGACACGGTGTGTACATGTCTAAATATGTAAAACTAGGGCTCGAACTCGACTCGACTCGACTCGACTCGACTCGACTCGACTCGTGACTCGAGGGTAAAATGGGGTACCAACTCGACTCAACTGACTGACCGGAAAAATATGGCCCAGACTCAAAACTCGAGGTTTTTGCCCGACTCGACTCGAAAATTCAGCAAATTTCGAGTCGGGGTTTCCCATTGAATCATATCAAAAATATAAATTTTAATATGACTTTTAAACATATTTTTCAAAAATTTTGCGCACAAGCGCGCATTTCCCCACGGCATGCAGCATATATAATTGCTTGTCATATCTATTCAATGATGTCTAAAGTCAAGTTTCTCAACTCAAGTTGCTATACAAATCTACAGAAAAAAACACACACACCATGTCAAATAAATTCCACAATGTTGGCACTGACCCAAAAAGATGTAATGTAGTTGATTTAACTTCACTATTAAATTGGAATGGATGAATGAATATGAATACAACAATGTCTAGGCAGTATGTGTCTTGTCACCTTCTCTCGACACTTTGCATGACATTTTACATTTTACATGGCATTTTACAGGGTCACCAGCCTCTGTAAACAAACACACCCATTAGAATAGGTATAACTGGAAAAATCTCTGCCATTAAAAAATCAGGTCATTTAAAGGTGTTGTTTTCCACCCCCAGGCTGGTTTCATTTTTGTTTGTGGCAACATCAAGAAAGTGAACAGGTGTGACAAAATGTGAGTGTGTGTGAAAATTAGAGTGTGTGTGAAAACATTGGTTGAAGAACCAGTATCTGCAGGGTTGTATCCAGTGGGGGCGGGGCCCCCTTTCCATGGGTGAGACAAGAAAAGTTCAGGAAAATGTCACTTTCACTACAAATTTCCAAAGTTTTGTAAAAAAATTGCCACTTGCCACTCAGAAGGTCTTTTCTCTGGATACCTCCCGTATAGGCAAACCTATGTCAATACCCTCAATTTTCTGCATGTCGCTGTCTAAAGCGGGAATTAGAGCTCAGCGCCGATGCTTGCAATAGTCTGACGTGAAATGTCAAGTTGTTCCCTGACACTGTGACGTGAAATGATGATGACGTGAAATGATAAAAATTGAATTTTTCAATTCGCTCTAGTTGTGGCTGATAACACTTAGTATTGGACACGATTAAGGTATTGATTCATATATTTTCCTTAGAAAATTGTAGACCTGTAGCATGATCCACACTCGTGTAATTAATTTCACGACGTCATTTCACGTCGTCATTTCACGTCAAATCGACGCTGAGCTCTAATTCCGGCTTTATGTATGAGTATTTACCTACAAATACGGCAGTTTATGGCGCTAGTGCCAACGCCAATGGCGCCATGGTGTGGCGCCTACAAATGGCGCCAGCGCCTAGCACTATTCCTTTAGTCTGTGAGGGAAATTTTTAGGGGGGCTGAGCCCCCCGTTCTCAGGGCTCCGTAAACAAACAGCCCCCCCCCCCCGCTCCAAAATCCTGGATACGTCCCTGAGTATCTTAAATTTCTGCAAGTATCATGTGAAAAAGTAACGCATCCGACTCGACTCGAGACTCGAGATTTTTGCCTGACTCGACTCGACTTTTCACTGACTCGCCCGACTCGACTCGCCGACCCGACCGGAAAAATTTTGGGGTTGCGACTCGAACTCGAGTTTTAAAAAAATCGAGTTTCGAGCCCTAGGTGCCACCCTTACACATTCCAATGTGTGCCTCCGTTTGAACTGCACTGACACATCACAAGGTGGCTCACTGAAAAGACAGACGATTTTTTATATTTTTATTTTTGAATGAATGGAATAGTTCTATCAATGGATCACGTTTAAAATTAATTCTGCAGCCAAACTTTCTCAGATCGTTCAACTTTATCATTAAACAATTTGATCAAATGATCATACTGGAATCACTTATTTGATGAAACAAATTGAGCCACCCTGTGGTTATACAAGCCACACATGTGGCATCTTTAGCCACCATTCAGTGCACACCCCTACCTCACTGCAATTGTAACGGTCACCCACACAGTGCTCACACAGTGCCAAAATTCGAAAGTGTACATGGTCTTATGAGAGACACTGTGTTGATCAATATTTTTTAGATAAAGTAAGGAAAGCAAATACAATATGACAGCTAGAATCGATAAGTAACATAAAGTATTGATTTGCAATCAAACATAGGTATGTTGTTATCTCTAAATATTTATCTAGTTCAAAAAAAATTTTTTGGCGTAAATAAAATTTAGTCCTGCCCATCGGCATTTAGCTGGAGGGCAGAATTTTATTTTTAGTTTTATTTTGTCGGCCACGCGCCCGACAAAACCAGAGAATTGAATTGGAAATTGGTTCATAGTGCGCCTTACGTGCATCACTTAACTATGCTTTGTTCACGGTTTTGTCGGGCGTGTAGGGAGACACCTGTAGGGTGTAGTGCATAACTTAAGAATATTTGTAGGGTGTATTAAATCTGGCCACTGGGGCTAAAAACTTTCAATTTGTGAAATAATGCATTTTTTGGTTTCTACTTGCACTGATTTGATATATGGACTCCATTTTGACACCACATTCCGATAACCTTTAAGTATAATGCCCAGAGCTAAAAAATTTAGAAATTGCACTGATTTGATATATGCAATCAATTTTGACACTACGTTACCATAACCCTGAAAATGAAACCCTGGGGCCAAAAAATTTCAAGTTGTGAAATAATGCATTTTTGGGTTTCTAATTGCACTGATTTGATATACTGTATTTGCTTGAATAGTTCCCCCCTTGAATAATTCCCCCCTCAAATAATCCCCCCCCCCCTGTAAGACGAGTGAGGAAATAATAATTCCCGCCTCAAGTAATCCCCCCATAAAGATATTTCAACAATTAGTTATGCCAAATTTTAACAAAAATGGCACGTTTTTGTGTTAAACATGTGCATTTTGTAAAATCACTTGATAGAAAAATGCTCAAACATTCTGATGAGAGAATAATGCCCTCCCTTGAATAATTCCCACACTTGAATAGTTCCCCCCTCAAAAAAGTGTGGTGAAATAATAATCCCCCAGGGGGATTATTCAAGCAAATACAGTATGCACTCCATTTTGACACTACATTACCATAACCCTGAAAATGAACCCCTGGGGCCAAAAACTTTCAATTTGTGAAATGATGCATTGTGGGTTTCTAATTGCACTGATTTGATATATGCACTTCATTTTGACACTACATTACTATAACCCTAAAAATGAACCCCTGGGGCCAACAACTTTCAATTTGTGAGATGATGCTTTGTGGGTTTCTTATTGCACCGATTTGATATATGCACTCCATTTTGACACTACATTGCCATAACACTGAAAATGAACCCCTGGGGCCAAAAACTTTCAATTTTTGAAATGATGCATTGTGGGTTTCTACTTGCACTGATTTGATATATGCACTCCATTTTGACACTACATTACCATAACCCTAAAAATGAACCCCTGGGGCCAAAAACTTTCAATTTGTGAAATAATTCATTTTTTGGTTTCTACTTGCACTGATTTGATATATGGACTGCATTTTGACACCACATTCCCATAACCTTTAAGTATAATGCCCAGAGCTTAGAAATTTAGAAATTGCACTGATTTGATATATGCAATCCATTTTGACACTACATTACCATAACCCTGAAAATGAACCCCTGGGGCCAAACACTTTGAATTTGTGAAATAATGCATTTTTGGGTTTCTGATTACAATGATTTGAAATATGCACTCCATTCTGACAGTACATTACCATAACCCTGAAAATGAACCCCTGGGGTTAAAAACTTTCAATTTGTGAAATGATGCATTTTTGGGTTTCTAATTGCACTGATTTGATATATACACTCCATTTTGACACTACATTACCATAACCCTGAAAATGAACCCCTGGGGCCAAACACTTTGAATTTGTGAACTAATGCATTTTTGGGTTTCTGATTACAATGATTTGAAATATGCACTCCATTCTGACAGTACATTACCATAACCCTGAAAATGAACCCCTGGGGCCAAAAACTTTCAATTTGTGAAATGATGCATTTTTGGGTTTCTGATTGCTCCGATTTAAAATATGCACTCCATTTTGACACTACATTATCATAACCCTAAAAATGAACCCCTGGGGCCAAAAACTTTCTATTTGTGAAATAATGCATTTTTGGGTTTCTACTTGCACTGATTTGATATATGGACTCCATCATTTTGACAGTACATTACAATAATCCTGAAAATGAACCCCTGGGCCCAAAAACTTTCAATTTGTGAAATGATGCATTTTTGGGTTTCTCATTGCACTGATTTCAAATATGCATTCCATTTTGACTCTACATTACCATAACCTTTAAGTATAATGCCCAGAGCTAAAAAAATTAGAAATCACACTGATTTGATATATGCACTCCATTTTGACACTGCATTACCATAACCCTGAAAATGAACCCCTGGGGCCAAACACTTTGAATTTGTGAAATAATGCATTTTTGGGTTTCTGATTACAATGATTTGAAATATGCACTCCATTCTGACAGTACATTACCATAACCCTGAAAATGAACCCCTGGGGCCAAAAACTTTCAATTTGTGAAATGATGCATTTTTGGGTTTCTGATTGCTCCGATTTAAAATATGCACTCCATTTTGACACTACATTATCATAACCCTAAAAATGAACCCCTGGGGCCAAAAACTTTCAATTTGTGAAATAATGCATTTTTGGGTTTCTACTTGCACTGATTTGATATATGGACTCCATTTTGACAGTACATTACAATAATCTTGAAAATGAACCCCTGGGCCCAAAAACTTTCAATTTGTGAAATGATGCATTTGTGAGTATTTTCATGCACTGATTTCAAATATGCATTCCATTCTGACACTACATTACTGTAACCCTGATAATGAACCCTTAGGGCCAAAAATTTCAAATTGTGAAATGATGCATTTTGTAGGTTTCTAATTGCACTGATTTAAAATATGCACTCCATTTTGACTCTACATTACTGTAAGCCTTAAAATAGATCCCCTGGGGCTAATAAATTAGAAATTGTGAAATGTTGCATTTGTGGGTTTTTGATTGCCTTGATTTGAAATATGCACTCCGTTGAATATATGCATTACATCCTCCACCCTTACATTAAACACCTGCATCTAACAAATTTGAAATAATGCTTTTTTGTAGGATTAGAACACTACAAAACCCGACCGAAGGTCGGAGAGAATCCTGCTAGTTACCATATAACATCTGAATAACAAATGTTTTATATCTTTCTTTCATCACATTATTTTAATACATTACTTTCACTATGTGTGGATTTGTATCGCTTTTTAAGTGACTTTATTCATCAAAATACAGCATACAGCATTTCAGTGAGATAAGTAAAGTTGACGAATTTTCACTATACAATTCTAAGCGATGAAACGCTATATTGATGAAATACAACTTTACATTAAGAAACGTTGGCATTGAGCCAAGAATACGTGTGCAGATTGCTCTTACATCAAGTCTTACCGTATTTCATCTAATAGAACGGCATACCTCCAAAAGCATGGCACCTCCAATAGAGCGGCAGGTTTTGGCACATTTTTGCGCTCAGGAAAACAATAGAATGGCAGCCTCCAATTGAACGGCAACTCCAATAGAACGGCAGGTATACATTATGTTGGGAGTGTGCCAAAACACAAAAATAAGTAGAAAATGGATTGTGAGAATGTTCAAAGCATTCAATTAGCTGCTGAATGTTAAATTGATGCTCTTACAATCAAATATTCCTCAAGCTTCATTAAAAATAAGGCTCATGTCCACATGAGAAATGTGTGACGAAATCGGTGAAAAAAAATAGAACGACAGCCTCCAATAGAACGGCACCTCCAATAGAAGGGCAGGTAAAAAAGTTGACGAAAAAAATAGAACGGTGCTCTTCTATTAGAAGAAATACGGTAACAAAATAAACCGTGAACAGAACCCATTTCGACGGTTCAAATTCATTTTTTAAGACATAAGTAGTGATGGAAAAGCGCCAGAAAAAAGGGCGCCAGGCGCCAAGGGCGCCATGGCGCCATTCGGAAAGTGGGCGCCAAGGGCGCCACAGAAAAAAGGGCGCCAGGCGCCAAGGGCGCCATCGCGCCATTCGGAATATGGGCGCCACGGAAAGAGGGCGCCAGGGCGCCATTTAAAGAAAATAGGGCGCCAGGCGCCAAGGGCGCCAGGATAAAAAAGTTCTCACAACACCCTGTGTGTGCTAAAAATGCCACCTAAATACATCAACAAGAAAACTCGCTGTGCTTGTATGATTTGGCAAAAAAACACATTTTTTAATGTTTTTGCATATATTTTGTCTAGACATTGCAACGCTTTACGATCAATACCTGTTATTTCCAACCCATACATTGAGGCTGCTTCAATGTATGATTTGAAAGCTGTTTTCGCATATAGAAGCGGTTTACTTGAACCCCTTGCAGATAACAATGCAAGCGAGCTATGTTTCAGAAATTTTTTATAGCTATTCTCAGCATGGAGCTTGAATGGCTCCTTGTCCGATGTAATTGTTACACCTAAGTATTTTATTTCATCAGTTTCCGAGACGGTCCCTAAATTTTTGTCTCTATCGTAACCTATTTGCCATTTGGTCATATTTGATTTTTGTCCCCATCTTAAAACAAAAGTTTTCTGGGTATTGATAGACACATTCCAGGTCCATCCCCATTCTGTAAAACTTAACATCAATTGTTGTAGGTCGTATTCAGTATTAGCCATCAAAACTACATCATCTGCAAAGAATAATCCTGGAATTTTTTCTTCATTTTTACCCATTTTGGCACCTTTCCCAGTTTTTTGCAGTGTGTTTGCCAAATCGTACATGTACAGTGCATATAATGTTGGGCTTAGAGCACACCCTTGTGCAACTCCAACTGGGTATTCCATGGAGTCACTAACAAATTCTCCATAAGTCATATTTACCTTTATATTGTGATAGGCAGCTTTTATTGCTTTGACCAGAGTAAATGGTATCCCAATTTTTCTCAATTTTAACCATAATTTTTCACCATTTACCCTGTCAAAAGCTTTAACTGCATCCACAAAGCATGTGTAGAAAGCATTCCCATTACATTTGGCATAAATATTACAGGATTTTAATATTTGAACATTATCACATGTTCTTCTATTTGGGCGGAACCCCCCCCTGCAGCTCTGTCAGTATATTATTGTCTTCTGTGTATTGTATCAATCTGTTATTCAGCATAATCATGTAAATCTTTTTCACATTACAAGATATACCTAGAGTTCTGTAATTTTTCATGTCACTTTTTGACCCCTTTTTTATGCAGTAGGACCAATTTACAGATTTTTGCTTCATATGGTATCTCCTCTCCTTTTAGCCATTTGTTATAAATATTCAAAAAAAATTGAACGCTTCACGATTTTGCGTGTCATCCTTGCGCAGGGGCCATGCTAATCTTCTCTGTATCGTTCCAATTTTAGTATATGTCCACGAGGGAGTGGTATCGCCTAGTTATGCGTGTAAGGCACCCTACAAACGAATTTCAAATTCAATTCACATGTTTTGTCGGGAGCATGGCCGACAAAAAAAATAAAAATAAAATTCTGCCCTCCAGCTAAATGCCAATGGGCAGGACTAAATTTTATTTACGCCATAAAAAATTTTTTGAACTAGATAAATATTTATAAATAACAACATACATATGTTTGATCGCAAATCGATACTTTATGTTACTTATCAATTCTAGCTCTCATATCGTATTTGCTTTCCTTACTTTATCTAAAAAAATTGTTTAATGATCAAATTGTTTAATGATAAAGTTGAACGATCTGAGAAATGTTTGGCTGCAAAATTAATTTTAAACGCGATCCATTGATAGAACTATTCCATTCATTCAAAAAAAAATATATAAAAAATCGTCAGTCTTTTCAGTGAGCCACCTTGTGATGTGTCAGTGCAGTTCAAACGGAGGCACACATTGGAATGGGTAAGGGTGGCACCACACGTTTTACATATTTAGACATGTACACACCGTGTCACATATAATATGAAGACATAAACGTGCCACAGCACTACCATATTCCATCTGAACAAATAATCAAAATTTTGCATTGTAAAACGTTTAACTCGGCGGACCGCAACGTATGCGCAAAACTCTACCACAATTCAATGAATAAAATATTGTGATAAATTTCGTAATCGATAAATCCATAGTAAAAAATGAGATATTATAATGATAAAACTGCATAATTTTTGGTTCATTATTCATTAGGTTTCCATACTAAGTGTGATGTCCACCGAGTATACATTGTTTTCACTGTCAGTTTAATCTGTGAGTTTTTTTAATATTGACTCTTTTCACCAAGTTATGGTAATGTTCTTTGTATAACATGCAGTTCGATCAATTATTTGAAATAGAAATATTTACCAACAAAGCAATCAAAAACCTATGTATATTTAAGTAGTTATCTCTTTCTTTGAAGCATCATTTGTCAAAAAAATCCACCCTGGAACTGGATTCGTTCTCGCTTTGATTTCTTTTTTTCCATTTTTCTTTTTCACATTTTCTTTTTTTTGTGTAATATTTATTTCTGCCTGAAAGTAGCAGTTATGCCCTACACCAGACACTCACCTCCCGACAGGCAATTGAAGTCCGTTTTTGGGAGGTGCATGCATATAGGGCAACCGTAAACAATCTGTAAGGAGGCTGCCCGATTTCGGGCGCATTACATGCAGGTAGGGCGCATTATGCGAGAATTAAATCTGGCCCCTGGGGTCTTATTCAAGGATTTAAGGTACTTAGTTTTATCTATGCTCGCATAGCAAGAAAGAAGTACATATGAAGTATGTATGAATGCAAGCATAGATAGTAACTTTTTTGCATTTTGCATGCTTCAACTGAATTTTCTGAAATACTCAAAGTACACAATACTTGTGAAAAAATACTGGGTACAATGGGTACGGGTACAATTGAAGTATTTTACCCATGGGTATTTACTCAGTACGCTGTTTTACGCGTATTTTACAGTAAAAGTAAATACCCAATATCAACTCTGCACTTCTCCACTTGCGCAACTGGCACCAGTACTCACCTGTAGGAATGTGAACACTATTATTGTTTGTTGCACGGCACACTCAAATTTTCAGTTGCAGTTCGAACACTTTTTCAAGGGCGGAATTCAAAAGGGCGGAATTAAAAACGGGGGCGGAATCCAAAAACGTTCAAACTGCCCTCGATTTCAATTCCGCACATGAAACGTTCGAACACTTTGCACAATGGCGGAATTGCCCCGGATTGTGCATGGGCGGAATTATTTCAGACAGGTAGGAAAGTGCAAAATGTCTGAACTGCCCTTGGAATTCCACCTTGGCGGAACTCAAAAATGTCCGAACCGCCCTTGACAATTTTGAGTGTGCAGTGCGCCATCTAGGCAAGAAAACATTCGGACACTTTCTAGAGGGTGGAATTCAGTTTCAGTTTACACAAATATGCCACACGGTGAACTTCAATATCTTTTAAACAAGTGGATATTACTAAAAAAATGTCTCTATTCATTTTTGACGACAAAGCCTAGATCTACCTATAAATTTTTTTTCACAAATATGTTTGGTAAGATAAATAAGATGTGCTTCTCATAACAACCTTCTCTAAAGGGCGTATCTCTTAAGTCAAGGGCGGAATTGAAAGTGTCCCAATGTTTTTGAAACATTTTGTTATGATATGCAAATGGACAAAAACTGTGTGAATTCATCCGGATTCATGTGAATTTCATCCGAATGTCCTAAAAATATCACATTTTTCCTAAATAAAAATGTTCGAACCACCCTTGGAGTTCTGCCTTGGCAGAACTCAAAAACGTTCGAACCGCCCTCGAAAATTTTGAGTGTGCGATGCGCCATTAAGTTATTTCATGACGCTCACGTAGTGATGGAAAAGCGCCAGAAAAAAAGGCGCCAGGCGCCAATGGCGCCATGGCGCCATTCAGAAAGTGGGCGCCAAGCGTCAAGGGCGCCACAGAAAAAGGGCGCCAGGCGCCAAGGGCGCCATGGCGCCATTCGGAAAGCGGGCGCCAGGCGCCAAGGGCGCCACGGAAAGAGGGCGCCAAGCGCCAAGGGCGCCATGGCGCCATTTGAAAAATAGGGCGCCAGGCGCCAAGGGCGCCAGGATAAATAAGTGCATACAACACCCTGCGTGTGCTAAAAGTGTTTCTACAGCACCCTAGTACATGCATTCACTACTTAATTTGCGTTCTCCAGGGTGTAATGAACAAAGACAACTCTAGCAACAAAAAAATTCGAGTAAAATTCACATGACAATTCAAACACAATGGATATTGTCATTTGACAACAATCCATTCACTTCAAATTGACTTTTCCAATCAATGTTTCCTCGAAATGGACAAAAAACGGAATTGCAACGATTTGAATCCGTTGATTTATGATTTTGCAAGTTCAACATTCTGTCAGACACATCTGATGAACCGTTGCACAAAAAATTTATACCCACTCACACCACTAAGTCCATTTTTCTGGCGAATTCAGATCATCCATGAATGCGTTTTTCATCTTTTTTCTATTTATACAGCAGTCACCTTGAAGCCCTGCTGGCGCCTTTTTGGCGCCCTTTTAAAGCAGGGGTCCAGGCGCCAAGGGCGCCACGGAAAAAGGGCGCCATGGCGCCTTTCAGAATGTGGGCGCCAGGCGCCAAGGGCGCCACAGAAAAAGGGCGCCAAGCGCCAATGGCGCCATGGCGCGGCGCCCTTTGGCGCCCTCAAATGGCGCCAGCGCCATGGCGCCATTCCATCACTACGCTCACGTGTACAATGTACATCAATTTTTCTACATATTAGTTTCCAATTTAATAAGTCCCGTCGAGGTCAACGGCACTAAAAGGTTTCTCACACAAATATCAAAACTTGTTGACAGAGTTGTTAAAATAACTGAACTTCTTTCGAAGTATATGTGTATGAAAAAAACGTTTCATGAAAAAACTACTCATGAGTAAATACACGAGAGTAAAATACTTTTTTCCAGGAAAATGTAAAAGCAAGAACTTTTTCCCAGAAAATATAAAATGCGAGTACTTTTCTTCATAGAATATATGTGAAAGTGGGTACTTTTTTTCCTGGAATTGTCAAAGCTTTTGACGTGTGAACGATTTTTACACTGCAATTGTTATGCCTTTATACCATAGAAGACATCACATATGTCATGTTTAATGATTATTTAATATTTATGTAGGAACATGATATGACTTCTTCAATGTTTCTTTAGTGAAAATATTGAAGTTTGAAATTTCTGAAATACATTTTCTGTGTGTACATGTGCACTTTTCAAAAGTGCGCCTACAGGTGAATACAGGTAGGTACTTTTTATAAGTATATGTAAATGTATTTACCCAGTACTCGAATATACTTTTTCCGAGTAAATGTAAATATGTACCGTATTATCTCCAATATAAGGTATAGTAATATACTGGGCATAACGCTTAACAATGAATGATACCATATTTTGCTGAATAAAGCCATGTTAAAAATTGTGCATCAAATAAACCAAAAGAGGGAGCAATGTCATGTGATGAGAAATTTTTTTGAATATCGGTTCATTGATCCAGATTGAATATGGTAGGTATATTTCATTGTAACGTGTGTGATTTCTGCCGTGTATACCTAAATATTGATTTCATCAGCTTTTTACTGACAACCCTTATACCTTATATTAGAGGGTACCTTATGTAAGAGGGTACCTTGAATTACATTTGCCAGATTTTGCAAACATTTAACCACCAGTGAACAACAACGCAATTCATTTTATCAAACTGGAGTGCAACAAAATGGTGAACCAGGCCTAATACAAGTTGACACAGAGTTTTATTGATGCCTTGGGCACCATTTTCATCATTGTCTGCCATTTTTGGCAACGGTTTTTATTTTATGCATTTTGGCATGCAGCTAGCTGTGCCTTATATTAAAGGTGAATATACCTTGTATTTATTGAGTCATGTTAAAAAAGCCGAAAGTTATAAATACTTTATATTATACTCCGGTTACTTTACACCTTGCACGCGTGGTTCCCGCTGGAAGTGTGCCAACAATGGTTAACGAGTTTCATAAAAAGATGACAAAATTGATTGTTGTTATAATGTTATTCATTAACATATTCACATCGATGAATTTTTCACTTTTTTATGGAAATCGCATGATTTAAAAATCATTGGCACGCTTCCAACACGAGACATAAATCAGTGCGAGGGCAGAGTATCATGTCCGCCGAGTATACAGGATACCTTAAATTGGAGGTAATACAGTTAGCATTGAAAAAATCATCAATTTTTAGAAAATATAATTAATTATAATCTCAGAAATCTTTTCAAGCAAAAAATTTAATCAAATCTCTCTCAATAAACCTGTAAAAAATATAAATATCAGAGTTTGAAAGATTTTCTGATATTTTTGAAAAATCTCAGAAAATGTCTCAAAAAGAAAATATAATTCAATTTCTAAATGAAAATATCTCTAGAAAATCGTGAAAAAAATTAAACCTCAGAAAATTCTATATTTTCTGAGATTTTTTAAATATAAATCTCCCAGAGATTCTTTCAATGCTAATAACAGTACATTTTCACAACTGTGGTTGCTGTTGCCACAGCTAGATGGCAACCATAAATTCGAAATCGTTTTCAAATTTTCGAATTTCTAATCTTCGAATAAATAAATTTTGAATATTTTGTTGTGGCAAGCAATATTGTGCAAATGTGCGGACGGCGATAACTTAAAGAGATCATAAAACTTAAAGACGTATTCAGAGGTAACCAGTAAAATCTGAAAAACAAAAATCTGGTGTAATTTTTTCTATCGATAATTCAAAATAGTTTACAAAAAATTGAAAACCAAATTGGAAAATTCAAAGACTAATTTCAACGATTCAAAAACTAAATTAGAAAATTATGCAATTTGGGTAGTAATTAAAAAACTTAAACATTAAAGAACATTTCAACGCTTTTTTCCACAGTGTTTGCCATCATTAGAGAATACAAAACTTTATTATGGTCTGATGCATAGGGCGCCCAATTATCATATTTATATCATACAATTTCACTTTAATGTGTAAAAAAATTGCGCAAATGCAATGTGGTGCATAGTATCCACGTTGGATACTATTTAGGTATAGTTTTTATTACATTTTAGTCAGCCAATTTTATAATATTTGACGGCAAAACTGATTTTGATATTTAATGTGTCTCCTGGTTGCTTTTGTTCAATATAGTGCAGCTACTCGACATAGCTGATTGATTTATGGATTGGTTCAAATACTGCCCTATCTGTCTATTCACCACCCTTCCAGGGGTTGGTTATGCTGTGTATGTTAAAATATACATGTGCATGCATGTGTTCTTATGTGCTGACGATGAGTCAAGCACCCCCGCCCTTCCTTCACACAGCCAATAATGGCAAAAACACACATATTAAATATGGAAACTCATTGAGTTTCTGTTTTTTGTTTAACATGGAAACATGAAAACTCAACAATTTTGAAAAACACGCAAACTCAAATGAGTTTTTTTGGAGAACACGGAAACACAGAAAATACAGAAATGTTTTTTGAGTTTTTTTTCAGGCACATGATTTGAACTGAACAAACAATGTGTGTATGTATGTGAGTATAAGGTATAAATTCACTATAAATGTGACTGTCACATTATTGTTTTCAGCACATTTTTAGAGGACACACAATAGGATAGGTCGCATGAATGGGGAGGATCGCATTTGATTTTGCTTCAACTCAATGACTCAACTGTCTACATAACTCAAGTGTGGCCAAGACATTGTAGAGGCTTTTTCAAGGAGTAGAGGGAAGAGAAGGGATAAAAATCTTTCAAAATAGGTGAAAAATAGCTCAAAATATGTATATAAGGAGATATAGCACTAAAATTAGTACGTGAGATGAATTTAAATTTTGATGACACCATTTTCCCAAGTATATTTTCCACCAGTTTACATCATTGTCATTCATATTTTCGCATTAAATTAGTACACAGTTGCAGACTTATTATACATTAAGTTTCTGTATGCATTCAAAATCAAGTAAATATGTATTACCTGGTGAATATACCGTATTTCCTCGAAATACCCCCGGGGGGTTTATTGTTTCAGAGTGAGAATTTTGAGGGGGGGTTAAACGAGGGGGGGGGGGTATTTCGAGGGGGGGGTTTATTATTTCGCCAGAAATTTTTTGAAATCCCAGTACTAAAATGTCGTCTGAAACGTACGCAGACGTCGAAAAATGCAACAAAAATCGCCATTTATAAGACTCTAAAGACATTTATAAGTGTGTAGACGTACAAACACTGTTCTCACATAACAGAGTCATCGTTTTTAACGTGTGTTCTGCATTGTCGGGATGACAAACCGCAGCCTTTGTCATTTACGTTCTCTATACACTAAATTTGGGGGGGGGGGGTATTTCGAGGGGGGGGGTTTATAAGTTCATAGTGTCCATTTTGAGGGGGGGTATTTCGAGGGGGGGGTATTTCGAGGAAATACGGTATACTGACATACATTGGCGGCAAAAGTAATGCATCCTGGATTCTGTCTGTTTTTGTTCAGTGAACTGCTTCAAAATAAAGCTCTCAGCAGAGTTGTTAGAATTACTGAACTTTTTTAAAAGTATATGTAAACGTAAAGTATTTATTTTTTACTCACCACAAAGTATCGAAAACGTAAAATACTTATTTTTTACTCGTATGCACGCGTAAATGTGAGTACAAAATTTTTTCCCCATTAAAATGCAAAAGCGAGCACTTTTCTTCATAGAATATGTAGAACTGGGTACGTTTTTGAAATACAACCCTCAAAATGGCCCTACGAATTTAATAATTGACCCTCTGTCGAAAGCCCCACCCCCAAATTGAACGTAAATATTAAAACCTTCAGTTTGTGTTCTGTGAAATGCAGAACACATGTTTAAACAATGCCCAAGTCACGTTAGAACAGAGTATAAACCACCTATATTTACATTCATATATATGTAAGTCAAGAAAAATACTCTTATACATGGAGCTTGTTGTTGCATCTTTCTACCTCAGCGTATGTTACAAAGAACGAATTAGTGCTGAGAGTTCTGAAAAATTCTGGCAAAATAAAAAACCCCTCGAAATACCCGCCCTTGTTTAACTCCCCTCAAAATTTTCACTATAAAACAATCACTCCCAGGGGTATTTTGAGGAAATATAGTAAATTGCAGCGTAGTCACCTTATAAATATGTGCCAAATTGAACTCACAGAAATACATTTTCTTTACGCGTATGCCTCAAAAATGTATGCGTACATGTGAGTACGTTACTTTTTTTAAAAGTATATGTAAATGTATTTACCGCGTACTCGCGTACGCGTATTTTTCGAGTAAACGTACGTACCTTTTAACAACTCTGGCTCTCAGCAACAGTTTTCGGAATCCATTTTCAGCCCCAACATTCTAATCTGAAGCTACGATATTGCTAGGCAAGACACTTATAACGAGACATTTGTATTTCAACACAATTTGTACATTTGAGGCTGTTTTAGTGTGTTACTGCACACAGGCAGTCAGTTTTTTGTACGCGTTTTCATTCATCTCCTTTTTTTGTTGTTTTACACTTTTTCAAAACATAAAACTGTACCAAATGAAACGGTTTTTAACGCTTTTAGTACCTTGGTAATTTGGCTGGGAAAGAGTAAAAAAGTGTATGGGTATTTTATGAAAGCATAAGCATGAGTATAAATACCCATTTACCCAGGTATTTCAGGTAAGCATAGATTCTTTCACAACTCTGCATTATACTCACACAACATACCCAAAGGGGTTGCTTGATTGGATAGGGGTCACAATAATAGAGAATTTACAGTATGTATGTACCTATGTATAGTATGTGAATACATCATACATACCGTATCCAAGTTTTACAATGAAACAAGTATCCAAACATGAATAGGTAAGTTTTTCGACACATGAATGAATATTCAGATGCCATGTTGGGTCTAAACATTTGCAAAACTTCTATATGAGAAGGAAACTGCTCATGTTGTCAAAAGCGGAAAAATAGCGTCGCTGGATGTGCACATTAGGCAAAGAAGTGGCTTTTTGAGGATAACTTGGGGGAAACGATTGTAACGAAAAATCTGCTCAAAGATACAGCAAAATATGCAGCGTGGGAATGTCTGTCAAGTCGAGCACCAAGTAGGAAAAATTCACGGCAGCATGAGAGAGAGTGTTACGACCACATCTCTCCGATCTGCCCGGACATACTGACAGTGAAAGAAATCGAATGGTTTCTATTCCGACACAGTGTTCTGTCAAAACTGGATCAACTAGTTCTAAAAAGGGGAGTTATGTGCTGGATGTCATGCCCCCTCTGCCACAGCAGGGGTGTGGATCTGTGGCTAACAAACAAATACATCCTTGAGACTTGCCCACACGACTCGACTAAGATCTGGAGGCAAAGGCTTGTAGGCACGCTGAAAGCAGACTGCTGTGAGAATAATTGTCGAGAACATGCAACAGAAAACCTAAGTTCAACTCTATTGTCCTCAGTCTGTCGGTTTACTTGTGCGACAGTAAGCAAATCGCTGTGCAAATTCGAGGAATACCTAGATGACTTTGCAAACCAGCTTCATGCACAAACGTTGTCTCCGACAACAGTTTAGGGGTTTCTAAAGAAGTTTAAACCTCTTGTAAGTAAACCTTTGTATGACTAAATACTAACACACTCGTAACCTTGTTAAGGCACTGGGCGTGGAGAGTGCAAGTGAAACAGGAGCATGGTGACACTTTCTCGCAGCACTTGATACACTGATTCCACATCTGATCTCAATTATTCTACCTGTACGAAAAGTGTAAAGTTTTCTGAGCAATAAATGTTATCGCTTTTGTACTGTTATGAGTAACTGTTATGTGACTTTGAATAGGGGGACTGAGGGGTCACTTAATAAATCGTGAGCTCTCGTCCCCACCGCAAACAATTCATGTTGAACATAGTTGTTTTATTTCTCAATATGTTTTCAATTGTGACGCTTGGACTCTTTGGTTCTATAAGTTACTGTGTTTTACGCGCTAGTGACTTATCTTTCTTTTTGGTATTACCCTTTTGACGGCAGAGCGGTAATAAAGTTGATTTGATTTGATTGCTGTTACCACATCAAAATGCTGTAAAATGCCACCATTTGTAAACAAACTTGAGTTTTTTACCAAAAAACTTGTTTCTACAAAAAAAAAACTTGTGTTTTTACAACAAAAAAACAACAGAAACAAAACACGGAAACTCAAGCTTTTTTCATGAAAAAAACTCAAAAGACAGATATTCATTTTTGAAAAACTCAAAATATGAAAGTGTTTTTTGGAGAACTTAGCCATCGTTACACACGGCACATGCACTCAATTTGAAACAGAATGAACAGATGTCGCGTAGCCACATTATATTGAACAAGAGCTACGGTAGAGCTAGTCTACCGTATTTCATCGAAATACCCCCTCTCGAAATACCCCCCTCAAAAAAGACACTATGAAATACTTACCCACCCCTCGAAATACCCCCCCCCCCTAATTGTATGTAGAGGGAACGTACATCAGTAAAGCTGCTGTTTGTGATCTAGGCACAAAAATGGCACGTTCTTGTGTTAAAAAAAGCATATGTCATTAAATGTGTTGATAGAAACATGCTTGAAAATTTTGACGAAAAAAAAATTCCCCCTCGAAATATCCCCCCCCCTTGAATAGTTCCCCCTCAAAAAAGTGTGACGAAATAATAATCCCCCAGGGGGATTATTCAAGTAAATACGGTATATAAGTATGCACTTAAATGGTATAAACCCTGTTCTAACTAGCGTTCAAACGGGACAAAATTTTATCCCACGCTCCTAAATATAGTCGCAAAGCCAAGAAATACAGATATACGAGACAAGCGGTAGTAATTTACGATGTTATTGATAGCATTCTAAGTGTTGATTTTGGCCAAAAAATCCGTTTCTGATGACCCAGTCACAGTCCCGGTCCCGACAAATCCCAGTCCCGGGTCCGACACCCCAGTCCCGGTCCCGGTCCCGGTCCCGACAATTGAAAAATGCCAGTCCTGGTCCCGGTCCCGGTCCCGACACCCCAGTCCCGGTCCCGGTCCCGACATTAGAAAATTTTTGGTCCCGGTCCCGGTCCGGAAAACTGGTCCCGTTTGAACCCTAGTTCTAACATAACACATTCATTGTTTTTAACGTGTGTTCTGCATTGCCTGGATCACAAACTGCAGCTCATGTCATTTACGTTCTCTTTACACTCAATTTCAGGGGTATTTCGAGCGGGGAGGGGCTTATAAATTCATAGTGGCCATATTGAGGATGCGTATTTCGAGGGGGGGGGGGGTATTTCAAGGCAAGACGGTATATTGAACACAAAAACCTCCTCCCCTAATAACCAAAAAAACTTTCAAGGGACCAACGATTTCGCTAGGGGACTCTGGCTACTGGCTATTCAATCTGAAAGATCAATTTGCCTATTCAGCATCGATGTTCCACAATAATTTTTATGTCAATATATCCATGAAAGTATATCATGGGAGAAGAGGAGCAACTTCTGCTTCAGGAGGAAAATGGCGATGTTAACTTTGGCACATTCGAAGGTGCATTGGGAGAACACAGGTGATTGGATTTTTCAAATATTATTATACTGTAAAGTGTTCGCTAAATACCAGATCAATATTATACAGGGTGCGGCAACTTAGACGCCCCCTCTAGATTTCGAATGACTTGTCACTGCGTGGTCGGATTAACGTCAAATTTTACGTCAACATAAACAACTAAATAGGGAAGGATCCCTGAAAATATGGCTGCGATAGCTCCACTCGGTCACAAGTTATTCATGCAAACGTGTAATTGTCACTTTTCCACCACCATGTGATATCGTTCAAACGGGATTGACTTTTCGAGACCGGGATCGGGATCGGATTGTTTTTTTCTTTTTTTTCCTGATTTTCTTTTCGCAGCGGCATGCCTAAATGCGTGCACGCCCGCCACCAATTCGCTATGCCCATAAGGAAATCGGCGGGCGCTTGCGTAATTGGATGTTAAGCTAGGTGGTGGAAAAGTGACAATTACGCGTTTGCATGAATAACTTGTGAACGAGAGAAGCTATCGCAGCCATGTTTTCAACGATATTTTCCTATTTAGTTGTTGATGTTGACCTAAAATTTGATGTTAATCCGACCACCTAGTGTCAAGTTATTTCAAATCTAGGGGGGCGTCTAAATAGCCGCACCCTGTACACTACCATGCAGAATAGTTGGGACTTTTCACCTTATAGAAATGAGAGGCTCTGGGTACACCACACTTTCATTGCTTCCCAGTCTGTTGAACCTTGCTCAATTTTGATGCCGTATGAGTATGTTGGTGGTTTGAGGCATATTTGTTAAAACGTATTTATGTTTACTTGATAAATACGGATACTCGAGTACTGCATAAATACGTTTACTTTACAATTCCGGTACTCACTTACTAGCTTATGTTTGAAGCCGAGATAAGGGGGGGGGGTCTATAAAAAGTGTTTAAAAAAATAGATGATCTGGATGAGTGACTGAAGCTTATTAACTCGATGATTTATGGGCCGATTTGGATCGTTCAACCCTTTCTAATTCCAATCAATAGTTATAGCACTTCAAACTTCCATATTCTTTCCAAACAAAATAGTTTCACATTACATGTTGACAGTTCAGCCAAGTTTTCTCCTCAATAGAACAAAGCCAAAATTTCAAATTTACACACCAAATTACCCCACTGCCTAGTGTGCCTACCTCCACTTCCGAGTGGCTGAAATAAATACATGGTTGAATATGTTCACTGTCATTCACAGGGGGTGGGGTGTCTGAATTCACATATTTTTCTGTGGCCCTTTTGGCGCCATTTTCTCTGGATGGCGCCATTGGCGCTTGGCGCCCGGTTTCTAAATGGCGCCATGGCGCCCCTGGCGCTTGGCGCCCTTTTTTCTCTGGCGCCCTGTTTGTGAATGGCGCCATGGCGCCATTGGCGCTTGGCGCCCTTTTTCTGGCTCTTTTCCATCACTACTTGGTACTGAGGGTATAGGCAAGGTGCAAAAGAAGGGGAAGCAACAAAACTGTGGTGGACCCCCAGCCTCCCATTTCTCTATGGATGATAACCCTCAACTATTTTACACGGAAGTGTATATGTTGACAGTCGATGGGGAATGTTTATAATGAACATTTGAAAGTTAACGATAGTCAGCATACATGGTCATTGGACATGCATCACCGGCAGATAACTGAAAATGAAACTTAAATTGCCACTTTCTCAAAATCGTTTTTCTGTTGTTGGATGTAGTGATTGTTTTTTTAAAGTATAATACATGCTTCAATAATGTCGTTAACTGTTCCACAATTAATAACCAGAATGAACTGCTGGTTTTTATCTGTAAATATGTGTACATTTTTATACTTCATATAAATATCAACAGACCTGTGAGGAGCAAAACGAGAGGAATACCAAAGCGATGGCAGGTTGCACTGCTGGGAAATTTTGGTTTCTTCCTGGCAATTTCCGTGAGACTCCAATTTGGTGCTATCAGAGCCATGGCTGACGAGAATGCCACCACACTCACCGATTTACCAGAGGTAAACTGAGTGGTCGATAAAATTGTATGCTTTGTGGCCACAGTTGTCAAAATATACCAAAGTAAAGTGCCGTGGTGCTTCTGGCCTTGGCGTCGAAATCTGACACTCTTTACATAGCTACTACCATATGTCCTTGACTAAGTCCTCCCCTTTAAACCCCCCCCCCCCCCCGTTGGCTGGGTGAGGAAAAATCAACTCCCCCCCACGAAACCCCCCGCTCTCTGTTATGGGTGGGAAAGACGTAACATGTAAAAGAGGTTTTAGTATGTTGACCTTTGTATATTTTTGCAACTGATGTTCACTAGCATTTATTTCATTGCTTGAATTATGCAATGTCTTTTTCTGACTTACAGGTTTGTGGAACTAATGTAAGCCAATGCATCCAATATATTGATCATGAATTTTACTAATATTCCTGACAAACAATAACATCCCCCCAAATACCGTATTTCTTCGAAATAACCCCCTCTAAATACCCCCTAAAAAATTTTTTTTTGTGTAAATAGAACGTACATGATAAAAGGTGCGGTTTGTGATCTAGCAATGCATTAGACACGTCAAAAAGAATGACTGTATTACGTTAGAACATTGTTTATACCATCTACATACCGTATTTCCTCGAAATACCCCCCCCCTCGAAATCCCCCCCCCCCCTCAAAATCGGCACTATGAATTTGTGGTTCGGGAAATGCATAACAGACGTTCAAAACACTTACTGTGTGACGTTACAACATCGTTTATACCATCTACATCCTTATATAAGGCTGTAAAAACTTATAAATGGTGGTTATTGTTGCATTTTTCTTGTTTTTCTCTCAAAATTTTCACTCTGAAAAAAAACCCGCGGGGTAATTCGAGGAAATACGGTACGTATATAAGTATATAGACTCATATATATACAGGGGTGGGCATCTTCAGTTACCGCTGGAAAAACGCGATAGCTTGAGCTACAGTTGAGCTATCACAATGAAATTTTAACACAATAGAGTAGACTCCATAGGACACCTATGCTGAAGTTTGCAACCCAAACGGCCACAGTTTGGAGGAGTTGTGGAACACACAGTTTTTAGTGTAATTTTGTGACTTCACCTCCCTTATCTCGGGACTGGGGGACTATTCGAGTAAAAAAAGAATTTGGTAGTAGGCGCGACCACAACATACTCAAAGGGCATCAAAATCGGCCGATGTACGACAGAATGGGACGACACCAACGACCGATGACCCCCCCCCCCCTCAAATGCCACCCTCGATTTATCCTATGGGTGACGCCAAGTCACAAAATTACACTAAAAACCGTGTGTTCCACAATTCACCCAAAATGTGGCCGTTTGGGTTGCAAACTTCAGAATAGGTGTCCTATGGAGTCTACTCCATTGTGTTAAAATTTCATGTCGATAGCTCAACCGTAGCTCAATCTATCGCATTTTCCCAGCGGTAACTGAAGATGCCCACCCCTGTATATAGCGGTTTTTGTTGCATTTTTCGACGTCTGCATATGTTTCAAATGACAATTTAGTACTGGGATTTCAAAAAATTTCTGGCGAAATAATAACCCCCCCCCCCCTCAAAATTGTCACTCTGAAACAATAAACCCCCGGGGGGGGGGGGTATTCCGAGGAAATACGGTCACTCCCCCTTGAATAACTTCCCTGAAAAAATTATGATGAAAAATAAATCCCTGGGGCCATATTTGAGGATATATTGTAATCACATTACATTCTATGTACTGAGGCAGTGTGTAAATTTAAAATAACTTCATGTTTTCACATAAACACATACTGAGTTTCACATACTCAGATGATGTTTTCACATCACCCTGGCTTTGTTTTTAACAGCTCTCATGCTTCCACGTCAATGTAAATCTCCTTACCTCTCACAGATTTTTCGTACTCCATCTGCACATCTGGGTCTCATACAGAGCTTTTTTTATTTTGGCTACTGCGTGATGCATCTGCCCGCCGCATTTTCTGTGCTGCGTGTGTTGATTTGAGAGCGTAGGGGCAGCGATTCCCCCGCGCTCTTATACAAAATGCGACACAAATGTTGTAATTACAGGAAAAATGTTTCCAAAAACTATTGAAAAGTCATATTACCACCCACATATTCACATATTTACTGTGTATGCCCTTACTGTTTTTATGTCAATTTTTCTACAGTTTTTGGGGCTGTTTGCAGTCACTTTGCATCTTATGATTAAAGGGTTATACTGAATTTACGGCAAACGACCAGAATTTATCGTCCATATAATACTGTCCGTACAAAACAATTGATAGGAAAGTGGTTGAAAATTCTGACATATGAATAATTCCCCATTTAATAATTTCCCATAAAAATGGCTGAAGCTAACAAAAAGTGGATGCTGCAGCCAAACATGACATTACCCACTTGACATTGATCATTCGACATTTCAGACTTGACATTGATCATTTAACATTTCAGACTTGACATTGATCATTTGACATTTCAGACTTGACATTGATCATTTGACATTAACTACTTTACACTCATCACTTGACACTGATAATTTGGGAAACTGCTTGACATTTATCACCTGAAAGTTATCACTTGACTTTTCTGACTAGATGTTACCCACTTGACATTGATAACTTGTCATTGATAACTTGTCATTGATAAAATGACATTGATCACTTGACATTTATCACCTGAAAGTTGTCTCTTGACATTTCTGACTTGACAGTATTGACATTAACCACTTGACATGTTACACATGAATATTAACACTTAAAATTTATGACTTCTAATTTCAGAGAAAATTCCTGAAATTCAGCGCCATCATAGGGCCTGCACGCAGCAGGCAAATGCCCCTGAAAGGGGGCACTTGACACGGGCTTTTCATTGATGCAGTCGGTTTTTGCTAGCTCAATGTGTTCCAAAGTTATTTAGCATTGAATTTTGCAACTTCTGCTATTTGCTGTGTCTGACCATATCAGTGATGTTAAAGGCACCGGGAAAAATGGCACCGCACCGCACCGGCACCTTTGCCAACGCATGAAAAGGGCACCTGGCACCCTGGGGCACCGGCCAGAAAATGGCACCGCACCGCACCGGCACCGGTGCCTTTTGGAAAAAATGGCACCAGCACCGAAGGGCACCGGCGGGTTGCCGGTGCTAGCACCGAAAGGCACCGCACCGGGCTGGAATTTCTGAAATAAATATCGGGCAGTTTCTCAGTGGTCTCACCTTTGGAAGTGCATATTTCCATGAATTTTCAACCGATTTTGATGGTTGAGCACTTAAAATGATCAGAATGATGTGGCAATCACTTTTATGAAGCAATTACAATGATTACAAATGAAAGATCAAATATTTAATTCACTACAATGTCCATAGCCACTATTGTCTACTGATCGGAGTCGTTGCTGTACAGAGAATGGAACTATCTCTGTCATAAACTGACAACAAATTTTAAACAAAAAAGTAAGATAAATTTAAAATATAAAAATGATTTAAAATTCAACAAAATTTGAGATTCGCTCATCAGATCACGTATCGGGTATAATGGATTTCACAGTAGGTATATTTATTTGATGGGAGGTTTACAAAATAGGCAAAAACGGTTGGGTAAATATATCGCTGTTCTTTGAAATATGAATAAGCACATACTATGGACAAAATTGCACAGCACATGAAGCCTTGGCCGGTGCGTTCCCCGGTGCCTTTTACTTTGGCCCTGGTGCTAGCACCTTTGGCACCTGCAAAAAAATGGCACCGCACCGCACCAGCACCGGTGCTATTCTGAAAAAAATGGCACCGGCATGGCACCCCTGAAGATTGCAATGGCACCGCACCAGCACCGGTGCTGGTGCCCTTCGGTGCCCAGCACCGGGGCACCGGTGCCCCGGTGCCTTTACATCACTAATCATGGGTGGGTCGCTACCGCCCTCCTTTGGCAGCAAGGGCAGGCGCAGGCCACTGGTGCTGGTGCGGTGCCCTGATAACCGGCATCCAAACATGCAAAAAAGGGTATTACGCTGCACGCATCATTGATTGGTGTCATACCTCCATTTTTGTGTATATCTATCAACACACCACCACTGTAAGATGGTTTTCAGCAGACAGGTAAATGTTGGAAGGGTGAAATTGAATTTTATGTTACCAACATTGTGTATAATGTAGACATTAAGCATGATGCACATGAAACATGTATTTTTTGACATTTTGTCCCAGCTCAAAAGTCACATATTTACATCATGTACATAGCAAAAACATTGTTCCTTATAATGGCTCTTCCTCATGATGCATGCAATCAACTTTACCAGGATCTTTGGCTTGGGCGTTGGCTTTTCATGCATTTTATCATTTGCATTGATGTTGTCACTGACCACAGTGAATGCATACCCAGCCATGGCGGTGTCCTTTGTCCAGGGAGGGCTGCAGGGATTGATTTACGTAGCAATGCACCAAATGTGGCACCACTGGGCACCACCCTTAGAGAGGTCCAGATTGGTCACTACTTCATTTGTTGGTGCATATGTTGGCATGGCCTTTGGCATGCCATTTGCCGAAACTTCATCAGTGTTTGTACACTGGACAACGCCTTTTTTAGTCAACGGTTTGTTTTACATATTTACATGGTAGTTACTGTATTTGCTTGAATAATTTCCCCAGGGATTAATTCTTTGTCAGACTTTTTACAGAGGGGGGGCTATTCAAGGGTAAGAATAATTCAAGTGGGGTAATTTTTATTTGTCAGACATTTTTCAATGGGGGTATTCAATTGGAGGAATTATTCAAGTGGGGAATTTATTATTTCATCAAAATATTCAAACTCAAGCATGTTTTTATCAGCTGATTTCTCAGAATAACATGCTTAGTGATGGAAAATTGCCACAGTACCTAGTGCTAGTGTCAAAGGAAAAACGGCCATGGCTAGGAGGGTGTCAACAAAAAATTTTTTACACAAAATAAAAGTGGAACCGGAAATTATTTTGCGCTTGCCGCACAACGGAAACAGAAAAAATTTCTCACTTGCCGGAAAAGGAACGAAAGACGGAAAAAAAATTTGCCTGGGAAAGCATAAATGGAAAACGGAAACGAAAACGGAAACGGAAAATGGAAATGGAAACGGAAAGAATTCTGCCTGCAGAAAGCGGAAACGTGAAACAGAAACGGAAAACGGAAACGGAAATGGAAAACACAAACGGAAACGGAAAACACAAACGGAAATGGAAATGGAAAACGGAAATGGAAACGGAACGAATTTCGCCGTCGGAAAGTGGAAACGGAAAAAAATTCGCACTTGCCAGAAACCAGAAACAGAAATGTTTTTGCACTGGTGGAAAAGGAAACGGAAAACAGAACAAAAATTGCCTGCGGAAAGCGAATATGGAAAACGGAAACGGAAAGAATTTTGCCTGTGGAAAGCGGAAATGGTAAAAAATTGCACTTGCCAGAAAACGGAAAAAAAAATTGCACTGCCGGAAAACGGAACGGAAAAAGGAAAGAATGCCTGCGGAAGGCGGAAACAGAAAACGGAAATTTGACACCCTAGCCATGGCGCTTCTGGTACTTGGCAGCATTTTGTTCAGGTGCTGTTGGTGCTTGTGTACAGAAAACTGCCACAGCGCCTATGGCACTTTGTGCCTGAGTCCTGTTGCTTTTTCCATTTAAACACGTGCTATTTTATTCTAATAGGACACAGCAAATTGATCATAATCTTCAAGGGGGAAGTACTCAAGTGGAGGAAATATTTTTTCATCACTCATCTAACATGGGGGCAGGGGGTGAAACAGGGGGGGGGGATTTAACAGGAGGGGCGGTTCAACAGGACGGGGGGTCAATGGAAA
Source organism: Sphaerolaimus hirsutus (assembly GCA_964036195.1). Lineage (NCBI taxonomy): Eukaryota > Metazoa > Nematoda > Chromadorea > Monhysterida > Sphaerolaimidae > Sphaerolaimus > Sphaerolaimus hirsutus. The sequence goes on along the minus strand of OZ038450.1, from coordinate 5,935,581 downwards.
GAATTATTCAATAGTAGGAATTATTCAAGCAAATACAGTATGTTTTAATTTTAGAAAAAAACTCTTTCAACAACTATGGCTATTGATCAAAAGGCACAGCAAAGTATGGCACTGCACCTGTTGTGGCTATGACAAAAAATTGCTTGCATAATCCCCAGTCTGAATAATCCCCCAGTAAATGGCCAATTTAGCCAATTGAATCTGAAGCTCAATAACTCAGCATTTAAAATGATTGGGACGACATTGTAGAGGTACCTGTACAAACTCCATTCTTGAGGTCATATAAGTGAACAGTGAAAAATGTCATCCTTGTTGTTGGCAACATTGACGATTTTGCGGATATTTTCATCCATTTGTGTCCCTATTTTTGGCAGTGATTTACTCTTCTGTAAAAAACAAACCTGTTCAATTTATTTTAAGGTATAATTGGTTTCCTGTGGATGACATTTTGGTTGTACTATGTCCGTCTCAAACCGGGACTTGACAAGAGAATAAACCCCCTGGAGAAAGAGCATATTGAAAGGGCTATTGGACCAATTCCTAAAGGCCAACATGTTGGTTAACTTTTCATTTTGAAGATAGCCCTTGAAAATTTCTATGTAGGTAGAAGACTTTTATGTAGGACCCTAGGTATCCCTTGAAAATTTGTATTTGTGAAGCATGTAAAAACAGGCTGGATGTGGCATGCTTCCACATGCTTCTAAAGCCATAAACAGGAGGCATTTATCCAGGATTTGTGGGCAGGTGGGGCTGTTCGTTACAGAGCATGGGGATGGGGGTCCTCAAATTTTAAATATGCAGTGATAGAATGACGTCATGGCACTGCCAATTTTAAGGCATCATTGTCATGGGTGATGAGTAGAGTAGTGATGGAAAAGCGGTTGTGGCTGTGGATGTTTGACTAAATAGGTGCTTAGCCCTTTTAGCAGTGCCAGGCAGAGTTGCGAAAGTGTATTTACACTTACCCAAAATACCCGGGTAAATGGGTATTTATATTTACACTTACACTTACACTTTCATAAAATACCCATACACTTTTTTACACTTTCCTGAGCATAATACCCGGGTACAGAAAGTGTATTTTTTCAGATGGCCCTGTTTTATCCTTTTGAAAAAGCATAAAATGGGGTCATATACAAAAAATAACTGCACAGTGCACAAATGCAGTTTTGCATTGAATGTTGAAAATATGGTAAATGTACAAACTAGCCTTTGATCTCCAACCTTTGATCAGTACTCTTGGTATTCTACAGTTTCATCATACTTTTGTAAAAAGGACAAGATCAATGGAAATTCACCAGCTGGACACAAAGTCAACTGGTTTTTGCATTTGTAGCATTTTATTGAATTACTACAAATACTACACATTGACATTTGCTGCATGTCCATTCTTGCTTTTAAACAGTGTGTATTGCATTGCTTCATCAGTAAAATATCAACACTGAAAATGTGCCATTATTAGAGAACTTCATACCACTACAGTATTTGTTACAGTCTGAAATGTTTCATGAAAAACAGTAAAATGTGAAATAATGCATGAAAATGACAAATAAACTGATCTAATAGTGAAAACAGTGGTGTTTTATAATGCTCAACAGTGAGAGCTCTTTTTAAAAAAAATTTTACACTTACACTTTTTTTACACTTTCCTAGGTATTTTTTTAATACCTTACACTTTTGGTATCCATACTCAAAATTTGGAAAGTGTATTTACACTTACACTTACACTTTCCAAAAATACCGGTATCTTAACAACTCTGGTGCCAGGTATGCTGAGCAAGTTTAGTGCAAATTTACTTAGTTCATCAATCATCTAGTGCAATCATCTAGTGTACTAAAAAGCTACTTTTTCAACAGTGGTGAGATGTGAAAGCTCGGGGCACATGGCTACATTTTTGGCAACACTGGTGTTGTCATGGCAACAGTTTTCCACAGTTGTTCCCCATATTTGAAAACTGGCAACATTGGTGGATGAAACCAAGTGTTACCAGTTTTCAAAAGTGGCAAACTGAGTTTTCAATTATTGTAAACACCTTCCCGGACAAGTTCACCACCCAATTTTTTATTTTACTCTTGACGCAATATCTGCGGCTATGGGGGGATTAAGGAGCTGAAAATTTGTATATATATAGTTTCAACAATCCCCTACTCCGCATCAATGGGGGGAGGCACGGCGACGAACTACAGGGAGGGTCGCCATATATGCAACATTTTTTTCCGGCGTTTTTAGTGTCCCAAACAAGTTCGCCACCCACTTGATTGGCTGCACTACGGGGGCGATATCTCCTGCTGTGGGGGGGTTAAAAAGCTGAAATTTGGGGGATGTCTTGACAACACCCCCCTCACTATTCACCGGCGGGACGACCACCGGCAACCAACTACAGCATCGGTCGCTGCGTTTAAAGTTGTTGTTTTTAAAACGACCCGAGTGTCCCACACAAGTTCACCACCTGATTGTGTTTTAAAAAGTGAATGGTTTAGACTTTAAAGAAAAATTCAAGTTGTTTAAACTTTAAAGCAGTCCACCACCTTTTTTAAATGCTTTGGTTGATTAAAAATGTGAAGCCAGACACCATTGGGACCCACAATCCTGACCCAGAAACTAAACACAAATCCTGATCCCAAAGAATTATAAAAATTTCATCAAACATTTGAAAAAAACTATTCAGACCCTGAACTAGTCCTGATCCCAATCTTGAATAATTCAAAAAGTATCCAATATGAAAAATCTGAATGAAAAACTATCCAGAATGACCCCCACCCCAATACCGCACACAGACCCCAGTCATGATCCTTATCTCAAAAAAAAATCCCAATATGAAAAAAATATGATCCCAGACAACCCTAGAGTAACAATCCCAATCCCAGAAGAAAAATTATATCCAGTTTGAACCCTAGATCTCCTGATCGAAATTTTCTCTGTAGGCACTGGCAAACTTGAATGGGACACTCACCCCCTCCCTAAATGGCAAACAAAAAATTCACTTTGCACCAAATTGTTGTTTCACAATTGAAAAGTTGGTTTACAAAGTCCCATAGAGAAGTGTTTAAGGTTCAATATTGCGTAAACAACATAACCTCTAAAATGCCTCCAAAATGAAATTTATTTGGGGTGAATGAAAAAATGAAAATTTTGGCAAATTTTGTTCCTGTGGTGATGTCATTATGATGTCATAAAATTCACCCCAAATAAATTTCTTTATCGGGGCATTTTAGAGGTTATGTTGTTTACGCAATATTGAACCTTGAACACTTCTCTATGGGACTTTGTAAACCAACTTTTTAAGTGTGAAACAAAAATTTGGTTTAAAGTGAAATTTTCAGTCTGCTGTTTATGGGACAGGGTGGGTGCCCTACTGAAAAAAATTTTATGAGCAGAAATAGGGTTCAAATCTGATTCAATTTTATATCAGGTATGTTCTCACAACATTTTTTTGTAATGCAGTTGGGTGGCAAACTTGTTTCTGATACTTGGGCTGTTCTTAAAAAAATTGTCAACTTTATATGCAGTGACCCATGCTTTAGTGAGTCGTCGGCAGCCGCCCCACTGGTGTATTGTGAGGGGGGTTGTTGGCAAGACATCCCCCAAATTTCAGCTTTCTACCGCCCTCACAGCTGGAGATATAGCCTTCAAAGTGTAGCTTATCAAGTGGGTGGTGAACTTGCTTGGGACACCAAAAACGCCACAAAAATTGTTGCATATAGGGCGACCCACCCTGTAGTGAGTCGCCGCCGCACAATGGGTTGTTGGGGAGTAAGGGGGTCTTACAACTTTATATATACAAAGTTTCAGCCTTATAACACCCCCATGGACGGAGATATTGCGTTTGAAGTGAAATAAAAAAATGGGTGGTGAACTTGTCCGGGAAGGTGTTTAGATCATTTTTGATGACATCAAATTGGTATTTTTGGTTCAATGTTATGTTGTTGTTTTTAAAGTATGTTATAAGAAAAAGAGATGCTTTGTAAAACATGACAAAGTGGGATGACATAAAACAAAAGTCACTAAAACAGTTGACATTTCTGTGACACACAACATGAAGACTTAGTGATTGTGATGTTGCCATTTGTCATCATTTGAGTTTTCAAATTAAGTAAACACAGTGACAAACTAGTGACTTGCCAAAACCACCCCACCAAAATTCATGGCACTTGTGAAAACTGAAGATATACATCATTCAATGATGGACAACTGGATGGTGGAATATCACCATTTTTGGACAATTCAGTTTTCAAAAAAAGTCATGGTGAAAACTGGTGTGTATGGGCACAAATTTTACCTGCTTGGAACACTATTTTAACTCAATAATGCTCTACATGAACAGAGAGATTTTCTGGAGAAAATCACTAGCAAAATTCTCTTGCACAAATTACATGTTTTAGTCATATGTATCTAGTATGAGTGATTTTCTCAGCAATTTTTTTTCAAATTTCAAAAATATATATGTAAAAATATCACTCAGAATTTGAAAAAAATATAAATATATATAAATCACGGGTTATTTATATTTATTGTGATTTTCGAAAATATAAATCACGGGTAATTTTTCGAATTCTGAAGGGCGGAGAGCTAGGTATATTTACCATTTTTATGATGGTGAAAAGCCACAGAAACTAATACCATGTTTCCCGGAAATACCCCATGGGGGTTTATTATTTCAGATAGCGAATTTTGAGGGGGGATTATTTCGCCAGAATTTTTTGAACGCCCAGTACTTATTCATTGTCTGTATCCTACGCAAAGGTAGAAAAATAACTGACATGTATAAGAATCTATAGACTTATCTAAGTACCTACATATTTATTTTGGGGGTATTTTGAGGAAATACATATGAAATATACAGAAATATGAAACATCTACATTGTAAATAAGTAACCGATGATGCTTGGGCTGGGAATAAATCATTTTAGTTTAGGTGATTTACATTTTTATCAATTGTGGGCATATTAGAACATTTGCAGTTTATTTAAGTGGGGTAAAAAATGAACATGAACCCAAATGTGGTAAATGTGTTAAACATCACCTAAATGATATATTATTCAGCAGATTAGGCACTAGAATATGGAAAAATATAGTCTCTCATTCCAGCGTCTTGGCGCCATTTCTGGCCATGGCACCATTCGATCACTAATGCAGAGTTGCAAAGGGTATTTACACTTACCCAAAATTCCCTGGTATTTGGGTATTTATATTTCCGCTTACGCTTATGCTTTCATACAATACCCTATCATTAATGTTTCAGGAAAAGCCGGTTCCATGGTGGGGAATATTTACATCAGTACCAGTCTGGGCTATAACAGTAGAGAACTTTGCGAGAACCTGGACTATGCTTCTGCTAGCACAGCACCAGTTGACATACATGCAACAGGGACTGCATCTAGGCGGACTTTGGGTATCGTTTGTCTTTTTGCACATCATAGAATGTTATGTGATATGCATAATGAATGCAGTGGCATTTTTAATAGTCCCTGTGTTTTGTAAAAATTGCCCAGTTTTTCAATGTAATTTTAAATAGTGGTTTGCTCACTCATTGACCGTGAGTTGAGTGATGCCATGGCATTTGCTAGGCAATATATACCCAACAAAACAAGAACATTTTCAGACTGGAATTCTCTCAGCAATACCACACATAATCATGGGCATAAACACAGTTGCTGGTGGGCATATTGCTGATTTCCTGATACGCACAAACAAATTGAGCATCAAAAATGTCAGAAAACTGATGAATTTTATTGGTAAGCAAATGTTTCAGAATAGCCAGTCTTGGCCTGATAAGGAAATGCCAGTCCCAGTCTCGAAAACTGGACCCATTTGAAGCCTCGTGGAAAGTTATCTTGTTAAAAATTGGAAAGATAAAAAGTTATCTTGTTAAAAATTGATAATTTGGTAAGCATTTCAAAAATGTGAAAATTCTTAAATTTACAAACTAAATTTGAAATTTATTTTTGAAAAAATTTGGAATTAGGAAACTTATTTTCAAAGAAAAAAATTATAACACAAAAACACTTTTTTAATGGTTATCCATTGTTACCTGCAAATTACATTCTTTGTACTAATTCATCTCTACAAAGATACCCATTTGCAAAGCCTTTTCTTCACACAAAACACAGGTTTTGGCTCAGAGGGAATGTGTCTGTTGGTACTGAGCTTTGTTTCAGAGAATGCCATCATGGCAATACTGCTGCTTTCCCTTTCAGTTGGCATCAGTGGATTTGGCATATCAGGTTTTGTTTCTGCTTCTGGTGTCTTTTAACTCATGTGACTAGGCCTGGCAAAATCTCAGGAAAATAAAAAAATTGTACAAAATAAAAAAATAAAAAAATTGCAAACTAATAATAATATAAAATGGTGAATTTTAAAATAAAATATAAAATTGTAAGAAAATTAATATTTTTGTGAAATTTCATGAAAATTGTAGAAAAATTTGGAACCACCTCCACCGACTACAACAATGTGGTGTTTATTTTGGACTTCCCAAGTGGACTCACCCAAAATACTCAGGACAACAAATGTGGGTGCATAAGCAATTTAGGTGTATTTTATGAGGGGGAAGTATACTAGCTGTCAGAACAGTTGAGCATGAGACTCTCCTCCACTGTCATCTGATAAAGAAAATTTGTTCAGGTGAGGTCCGACTGTGTTCGCGTGCATGTCACTCTTCAACAGCCGAGCGAAAATTGTTGATATTTAAATGTAATTTTTATGTAATGTTGAGGCTCATGTGGAAATCTGGCATCTTTCTACAACTCCCCTGAGCCAAGATATGGTGGGTCTGGAAAAAAGTAAAATTTCCGAAAAAAATTTGGGTGGCACCCAGAAATAACAAAATTTGCGCGTCAATAAATTGTTCATTTGTCGACTGATTTTTGTCAATCAAAATCGATATATGCACAATTCTACATCACCGATTTGACCTCAAAAATGCACTCTCCAATCATTTGTGATCCTTTTTAAAGACAATTGACAAAAATCGGTTGACAATTTTTTACAGACCCACCATATCTTGAGTCAGGCTGGTCGTAGAAAGATGCCTTCGATTTTCATGTTAGCCCCAACATGAAATTATATTATATTCAAATAGGTATCAACAATTTTCGCTGAACGGTTGAGGAGTGACGTGCGCGCGAACACAGTCGGACCCCACCTGGATAAATTTCTGTTATGGTGGAGAGTCTCAACTATTCCTACCACTAGTGTATTATGAGAGGCCTGAGAAGGTGTCCCAGTGCTGTCTGCATTCTGCATTCCTTCTTGGCTGGCACACTGCCAAAGGGCAAAGAACTCCCGAAAGTGCCTTCCTAAACTTGCCCAGTTATTCTGATGGATTGGCAGGTGGAGAACGCCACAAACTAAGCCACCACAAGCCTCAATGTGTCCCAGTAAACTTAAGAGCCCAGTTTTGGATGTAATTTTTCAAAGACAGTTTTTACTTGTTTCTGGGAATCCAGCATGCATATGGATACTTGTTGAATCCAACTGACCTTAAACACAGTCAAAAGGGAGTATTTGACAAGATATAAGTTATTGTATTACATATTTACCCAGTACTTGAGTATACCGTATTTGCTTGAAAAATCCCCCTGGGGGATTATTATTTCGTCAGACTTTTTTGAGGGGGGAACTAATCGAGGGGAGGAATTATTCGAGGGGGGAACTTATTATTTTGTCAACAATTTCAACCATGTTTCTATCAACTCATTTGATGAAATATGCTTTATTCACACAAAAACGTGCCATTTTTGTTCAAATTGGGCACAATAAATTGAGCAAATCTCTTAAGGGGGGGGGATTATTCGAGCGGGGGAATTATTATTTCCTCACTCATCTTACAGAGGGGAATTATTCGAGGGGAGGAATTATCCAAGGGGGGAACTATTCAAGCAAATACGGTATGTATCAGGCTGTAAACTAAGTTTCTTATATTTTTTGCCATATCATAGAAATGCACATTCCTCAGTCCAATTTTGTTGTACATTGACCGATTTTGATGCCCTTCGAGTATGTTGGGGTTTGGGGTCTGGGCTATGCAAAATTGTTTTGGTTTGCTCGAATAATCCCCCAGTCCCGAGATAAGGGGGGGTCTATGAAATTGTGGTCATTTTCCACATGTGATCTGCACATTGAGTTTCAAGCTTAATAACTTAGCCATTTCTGGGCCGATTCGGATCATTCGACACTTAAAATGATCGGGACAACCTGAAGATGCCATTTTTGCAGTCAGATTAGTGATGTTTAAATTCGGTATGCCGATTTGACTCGGTTTTTGAACATGCATTTTTTTATCTTGTAACATGCTATCATATACTTTAGACAACGAGAATTAATATAAAACAAAAATGAGTTCAATATCTCTTTCTAATCAAAAGTTATAGCACTTTGAACTTTTACCGCTTGCTCATAAGATAATCGCATGAAGAACAGTGCATACAGATAATCAGAACATAAAAATGAAATCTACAGGTCATTATGATCATTTTAAGCATTCATAGGTGAAAATCGGCAGAGAAATGGCCGAGATGTAGAGTTTTGAATTTGCATGCTTTGTTCTTCATGCAGTATTCCGACTAATCCGACCGCAAAAATGGAATATTTGGGTTGTCCCGATTATTTGAATTGTTGAATGATCCAAATCGGCCCAGAAATGGCCAAGTTATTGAGCTTCAAAGTCAATGTGCACATAATCCATGCAAAATGACCACCACTTTATAGACCCCCTTATCTTGGGACTGGGGGATTATACGAGCAAACCAAAACGATTCGGCATAGCCCAGACCCCAAACCCCAACATACTCGAAGGGCATCAAAATCGGCCAATGTACAACAAAATGGGGCGCAGGAATGTGCATTTCTATGAGATCGCAAAAAAATATAAGAAACTTAGTTTACACCCTAATATTTTTTGCATGAATGTAAATACATTTTAGCAACTGTGGTTTGTGGGTGACACCTAATCCCTTTTTCTGTGTAATATTTTACTTCTATTTCTCGCAGGCTTCCAAGTGAACATATTGGACATAGCACCACAACATGCGGGTATATTGATGGCGTGGAGCAGTGGAGTCGGCGCCACTGCTGGAGTCATTTGTCCCATGGTGTGTGACAGTTAGGGTGTCAACGGAATTTAAAAAAAAAATTTTACGGCGAACGGAAATAGAAAAAAATTTGACTGCGGAAACGGAAAACGGAAAGTTACAAGAAATGGAAACACACCCTAGTTATTTACAGTGAGGTTTTTGCAACTCACAAATGATTTTTGAATGGCATTTGAGTTTACTGGAATTAGGTGTTCATTGACAGCAGTTGATGGATGCTATTAAACAAAATGCATACCAGAATGTACACATTATGCACAAAGCTGATTTATGAGTTTATTAGGTTTTTATAATTTCATATATAATTTCATTAAAATTCATTTTTATATTTGAAAATGTGCTGTGTGCACTAATCTGGACTGATCACATTACATGTGAGGTTGAGTGTGATAGCCATTACATCTTCTTAGTTATTGCCTCAAATGCAACAAGATTCCCAGTTTCCCACATGTCACCAAGATTAGTGTTTTTTGATTTCTTAAGTATAAAGATATGATGGTGAACATTGTGATGCGCCTTTTGTGGATATGTTAATTGTGTCCAAAACTCAGCATGCATCATCATTTCTTGACATTGATTTATCAACGGTTTTCTACATCAGAAGTTTGAACGAAATTTCTTGAAACTCCTTTGCTGCCAAATGAATAAATGTTACCTATGGCACTGTGCACAACACTAGTGCATGATCAAAATTTGAGATACTCATAAGCCGGCTTTGAACACATTTGAGTTGACCCAAATGAGGAGTCTGTCAATTACTGTCGACAGTGTTCAAAAATCATTCTTTGTGGTGAACTGAAATGTGTTCATAACAGATTTATGAGCTTCCCAAATTTTGTCTGCAGACTAGTGTACTGTTTGGCCACAATACATCTTGGCTACATCTGCCCCACTGCAGGTGACAGAATCTCTGATCTCAACCTCCAGCAATGGGTGGCAGCACGTGTTCCAATTGGCAGGTGGCATCCATCTGTTCTGCGTTCTGTTCTACATTGTATTCGCTTCCGGCAAACGGCAGCACTGGGCAACTTAGTGTGTGATAAATGTGTTGCTCTTAGCCACTATTACAGCTTGATTGAATATAACATAAAATTGAACATACCATAAAATTGATTACAACAGAATTGGATAAAGTTACAATGCTGTAACTTTAGAGCAAGGGAGTGCTATTAATTATCTTTATTGTGTTTAAACCAACGATGGCAAAAACACACATATTAAATACAGAAACTCATTGAGTTTCCATGTTTTTGTTTGCCACAGAAACTCAACAATTTTGAAAAACACGGAAACTCAAATGAGTTCTTTTTTTGGAGAACACGGAAACACGGAAATACAGAAAATATGGAAAAAAATTTTGTTTTTTGATCCAAGCAATTGAAGGCACATGATATGAGCTTAACAATGTGAGTATGTGCATATGTAAAAATGTATACTGTGTAAATACATATTCTTTTTACCATGTTACCTATGTACCTATGTTCATAATGTGTCAAAGTTTTATGAATTTAACAAAAATCAAAGGGCAAAATTTCTGGTAGAATTGCACTAGGTATTTTGCAATTTCTTGCGCACAAGTGCGCAATTTCTCATACACATTACCATTGGTGGTGTTTTCATGAGTTTTGGGGCATTTTTGGTGTAAAAGCTTCCATTTATTCATGTTACTATGTAATAATAAGCTGTGATATGCCAGTGTAGTATAAAATATTCAGCCAATGTGCACCCACACACTTATACAGCGTGTAACATCACTGTCAATGTATTAGCCTTCTCTGACAACCTTATTTAAGCAATATTCCATGCTGAACTTCACTTGAAGTCATGAATGTTCAACAAAAGGCGATATACATAATAAGTTGACATAAAAATGGGTATTTTTGAATGAAATCACTGCTTATAATGCTATCCCACTACACAGTCATAATATGACCACAAAAGACATAACAACACGTCTGACACTTAACACACAGATATATTTTTTCTCTATACACCCATTTTGGACGATTTAAAAAAATCTGATTTTTATTATCTTTTTTAACCAAGGCGTTTAAAAAAATAGATTTTTTCCAACCCTAGGATTGCCAACCCTACGTTTTCCAACCCTAGGCAAAAAAATATGCCCACCCACATTAAAAACAAATAAACGAGGCCCAAAAACCTGCCCACATCCACACAGACCTGAATCGTATAAACGACAACCATTTTTCCGATGGCGTCATCTTTCTTGGCACTTTTCCAACGCGATCGGCTCCAATGCAGACATCATCTTTTAAACCCCAGCCACGTCGCTTTGCTGCAATGATCAGACGACAATCTTTTGAAAACAGCAACTTCAACTGGTCAGCAGCGTCAAGAAAACTGCCGTTACGCAGAACGAAAGCACCGAAAAACGGGAAACATTGAGGAACGATAGTGGATGGGCGAATAACCGCTAGGCAACAAACACCGCATGCAACAGTGCTCATAGCGCAACTGCGTGTGCTCAGTGGGCAACAATCACTGCATGGCAACCGCGACACGCGCGCATGCATGCCGCTGCCGCGGGGCGCCCTCCCAGCTGGCGCTTATGGGCAGCGCATGTCTACATTCTGCCGCGCCGCCGCCCAAAGTTGCCGTAGACAAATAAACGCCAGCCATACGCCCGCGCGGGGGGGGGGGCAGTATATCAGCGCGCCAAGTGTGTTTTGCGGGTGCAAAAATGCTGCGAAATAAATTGCTGCACATATGCAGTGGATATCGGATTATCGCGACATGCATACAAATTTACCCGTGCATGCATTGTTCTGCGACGACAATATCAGGCATAATTACATTACTTTTCATATCATTTGTTGTGTTTTTTGTGGGTGGTGTTTTTGCCGATTTGTTGGCTGAGAGTGTAAATAAATTTATGTGTAATTCAATATGTCTATTTCATAAGCGGTATCTGTTAATGCTATTGGCGGTGATTTTTCAAGTGAGTTGTTTATTCTGGTTATAAAATATTTACTGGTTTTACCAAAAAATAGCATGGGAGTGGATTTGGCTGCGCGGCAGGAATGGCGCCAGTCAGACGCGAGCCCATTGGCCGCTCATGTGCTGGTGGCGCCATGGCGCCAGCTTGGCCGGCGCCTACGGTCACTGTGCTTGTGCCGCGGTGCCGCGGTTGCCATGCAGTGATTGTGGCCTACTGAGCGCACGCAGTTGCGCTATGAGCGCTGTTGCCATGCGGTGTTTGTTGCCTACAGCTGCTGGGTCTAGTGGATGACCAGGAGCCAAACCCAAACAATTTATCATGCAAACTGCTGAAAGTCATGTAAAATGTCATGAAAAATGTCAAGCAAACAGTAAAAAAGTTACATTTTACAGGGAATTTTACATTACTTTCGACACTTTGCACGACATTTGAAGGTTTACACTTTACAGGGTCTAGGTGTGGCAGCATCTGAAAAAATGTAACGCAGCCTGGAATATTGATCTACACAGAGGTTTTTTATTCTGCGGCGAGGAATTAGCGCTTTCAAAATCATTTTTTTCTGTTTCAATTAGTCGCTGATCACAAGGCTCCCGGGCACATTATTTTCAAAGGGTCCGGGCGCAGAAATGATTTTTACAGACTGCGGTGGGCGAATAGAACCAACGTGATCATTCCAGTCGAATTCTGCTAGACCCCGTACCTAATGTGCCCTGTAAAGTGTCAAATGACATGCAAAGTAAAAACAATTATTTCCTTTACCCAGTCATTTGACATTTTCCCAGTCATGTTACGTGCATTTAGACACTTTGACGTTTGACACTTTGCAGGGCACTTTACAGGTCTAGGACCAGGTCGGGTCCGACGGTGATCTTGGTGAAGTCCAAGTTGGCGCGCCCGTCCAGCTTGGCCGGTTAAGTGTTGTTCGTCCGTGTCTGAGGGTAGAAGGGACAAATGTGGGCTTTGATGGCACAAGGCTGTGTCATATTTATATTATTTGATTTTCATGGTTTTTTCATGTTTTTTAAAGACAATTTTTTCAAACCCTGTTTATATGATTCAGGCCTACTACCAGGGGTTTAGTAGTGGGTTGGGGGTAACCCCCCCCCCCCCGTTAAATCCGCCAGCTATCTATCAGCTCAGCTAATTAACTACCCTGGAGCACAGAGGCAAATTTTTTGGCTAACCCCAAATTGCTTAAAATTGCTAATTTTCGTACATTCTGATACATTTTCACCATCAAAATCGCCTATTTTTCACCTACATTTAGCGAGTTTTTTTTCTCTTTTCTCCCTTCTATACCTTGGAAAATCCGCGACGCCCCCCCCCCCCAAAAAAAAGAGGTTTTCCAGCTATCTATCCCCCCGGAACCGGAGGGGCGATTTACTATCTATATGAACCCCCGCGAGGGTCCAAATCTACAAAACCCGGCCATTACGCATGTAAACCCATCACGCATGTAGGCGCCATTCATTGGCGCCACTAGCGATGGCCAGAAAAATGTTTTCTAACGATCCCGTTTTTAAATTAAAAAACGTTGTTTCTTTTAAAACGGTTAAATCGCTTTTTAAAAAAGTGGGATCCTTTTTCAACTCCAAGTGAAGTTCAGTATGGAATAGTGTTTCCATAAAGTTATAAGAGAAAAATTAAATACTGTATAAAATTTGTATCATGCGCAACAGTTGAATCACTTGACCAACGGATGGTATGGTCACATAGTTGGCACTAGTTGGCAGTGTCACTAGTTGGCACAGGGCCAACAGAAAAAGAAAGCGGGCCACACAAATTAACAAAGGCCGCATCAAGCACAAGCCCCACTCACCTTCGAAAATCGAGTGCTGCACAAAAATTCATCTGGGTGGACATTGTTCGTAGGCGTTAACGAGACGTTGTATAAGACCGGAATGTGCGCCGGCAGCGGGCTAACTTTGCTTGAACTGCTCACTTCTCCGGCGAGTTCGCGAGCGGTGAGGATCCACGAATAAAACTGAAATTTCGAAATTTCGCTGAAATCGCCTATTCCGCGGACACATGAAAATCGAAAATAAAATAGGGAAAAAAACGAACCGGGAAAGATATTTTCCGCGGTTCAGCGACTGCAGCAGCGAGTCGGCGCTGCAATTTGCCGCACTCCATCAAAGCAAAGGGGTTGGCCGATCGGCAAAACCCCGAGCTTTTCTTTTTGAGAAACAAATTCTGCGATAATCGATAAAATGGCGAGGTGTACCGGGACGGTCTGTAACTGTCGATACTTCACCTAAATAATTCATGTCGACATCAGATATCTAAGTAAAAAAAGATGTGTACAGTTCCCATATTACGGTAGAGTTCCGCTCACACGGATACCATGCGAGAGTTTGGTGAAATTGTTTCTTGTGATGCAGTTTGCTGTGTTGATAGCCTATATTATTAGCATTTGTGTACATTTCCCTTGATATACATCTTTTGATAGCTCAATCAGAAAATGGCATGGTATATGATATATTACTTTTGTGCATTCAAAAGCATACACATGGTTAGGTGCAGTGTCCACTTTTTGTTGGCTTTAGCCATTTTTTATCAGATATACTTCTTTTTGAGGGCCACAGGCCCAAAAGTTTATAAGTTATTGCAAATCAAGCAAATGCCAAATGTGGCAGTGAGCAATACAATCTATAGTCAAGAAGAAGCCAAATACTAAGATTCAAAAGATTTTCAACCTGACATTTAGAACCTGAAAGTTATCACTTGACATTTATGACTTGAAATTACCCACTTGACAATAACTTGACATAAACCACTTGACATTTATGACTGAATGGCATCACTTGATATTTATGACTTGACATGAACTGCTTGCCATTTTTTCACCTGATAGTTTTCACTTGACATAAACAACTTGACAGGTATCACCTGAAAATTGTTACTTGACATATTACTTGACATTTGACATGACATTTATCACTTGACATTAAACTTGACATTTCACTTGAAATTTATCACTTGACGTTAAACTTGACATTTGACATGACATTTATCACTTGACATTAAGCTTGACATTTAACTTGACATTTGACTTGACATTTCACTTGAAATTTATTACTTGACATTTCACTTGAAATTTATCACTTGGCATTTGACTTGACATTTCAACTGAAAGTTATCACTGTATATTCACCTTGACATTTATCACTTGACATTTGACTTGACTTGACTTTAGACTTGACATTTATAACTTGACATTTGACTTGATATTTGATCACTTGACATTAAACTTGAAATTTGACTTGACATCTATCACTTGAAATTTGACTTGACATATGACTTGATATTTGACTTGACATTTATGAGTTGACATTAAACTTGACATTTCACTTGAAATTTGTCACTTGACATTTGACTTGAAATGTGTCACTTGACATTTGACATGACATTTGACATTACATTTCACTTGAAATTTATCACTTTACATTTGACTTGACATTTGACATGACATTTATCACTTGACATTTATCACTTGACATTTGACTTGACATTTATAACTTGAAATTTGACTTGACATCAACCACTAGACATTTATGACCTGATAGTAATCAGCATGCAAGGTCACATGCTCAGTATCACATGATGCAGTAGTTCAGGCATGTTTGCACATTTTACACAAAATAAGCAAACTTGAATAACTTTTGTAAATCTGTACCAAAATTGCCAAAAGTTGGCTCATTTGAAAGCTCTAGTCATGGCACACATCAACAAATTTTTTTTATTGCCCCATTTGTATTCAAATTTTAAATTTATTGAGGTTTGAAAATTTCAAACAGATACCGTACCAAAGTGGGCGGAGCCTGTGAAAAAAATCCCGAAAATAAGAAATGGCATCATATTCTCTTTCAAATGAGCCATCAACCATGAAAATCGGTCGTGTTTCAAGGAAGTTATTGCAGTTTGAAGATTTTCGGGAGAACAAGAACAACAACAACAACAAGAACACTACTTGAAAAAGAAAATGCGTAATAACTTCCTCCGAACTCAACCGTTGGATCTGAAAATTTGCATGGTGGTACTTTTCGACACGGGCTTTTTAATGGTGCAGTCGGTTCTGCACTAGCGCATTGCGTTCCGAAGTTATTGCAATTTTAAATTTGCGATTTCCGCATTTTGGTGTGTCTGACCATATTATGGGTGGGTCGCTTGCGCCCTCCCTCGGCAGCGAGGGATGGCGCTGGCGCGCCCACCCGATAGATTTCCACCTGACATAATGTGCCTACACACACTAGTTTTCACCGTGACTTCGTGGGAAAACTGAATATTTTTCAAATGCAAATTAATGAACACGGTTGAATGATTTAATTTTAAAAAAATTTGAATTCAAATTAATGTAAGTTAAAGTTTGAAAATTTGAAAACTAAAACACATACAGCATACGATAAGAGTAGGCTGAATGTCGCCATGTGGCCATTTCAGTTTTCACACCTGTCACGGTGAAAACTAGTGTGTGTAGGGCCAATAAACTGAACATTAGACAAAATAGTAACTTTGGAGGTGAAAAAATCTATAAAAATGTACAAGGAATAGATGGCAATCCTAAGCCCTGTAAAGTAGTGCCAATGACAAAGTCTTAAATCTTATCGTCAAGAAGACAGCCCTCTGGGCGATTTTAGAGGGGGTGGGTTTTTAGGGGGCAGTAGCAAAATATTTGCCACAGGGAGACAGATAGCTGGACAGATTTGGGAGGGCACCACCCACCTCCAGCAGAGCGAGCCAGAAATCAGGAAAATGAAAACTAACCAGTGAGAATCTTCAGAAACTAACCAACGGACACAGCAAGGCAGCCGCAGGAAACCACCAGCAAGGGGAGTGTAGAAAATTATAATATGGAAAAGTAAATCAGTTTCGGAGTTTTACAGGGCCAAGTGTACAACTTCAAAATAAATATCATTAGAATATTTATGAAAAGCCCAGTTGACATCATGAAAATTATCCCTTAAGAATTTCAGTTTATGGACTGCGAAATCATGTCTAAAAATGCACGTGGAAATATGAATTACTCTTCGACTTTGCCGCTCGTGCACTTCAATTGGAGTAAAAAAAGCAGGACAGTTTTCGGCCAACATCGAGTTGACACCGCACCAGTTCACGTCCAGTGTGTGGCACCATTCCGACACCAGAAACGCAGTACCACCACTAGAAAGGCACCACTGAATAGCAGTTACCAGAATCCAATAAGGCGGGTTTTCTTTCAGAATTAACCTCAAAATGGTGCCACACCCAAATAGAGCTCAATCAGAAAAACAGTTGTCAGGACAAATGCAACCGCGACAGCAACACCAGTGGGATGCTTCTGCTCATCCCACGAGTGCCGTGCCACGGGACAAAAGTGGGAACACACACCCGAACCCACTGCCCCTCTGCTGGCAAGTAGATCAGGGTGTCTGTTCTCCACTACACAGATTGGCAACTCACACTCAGTAGATTGGCAACATGCCAAACATACCCAAATATGGTCCTACACACACTGGCGCCATGTCAACTCAGATTTAAATTGACGTTTCAAAGAAAGATTTTAAGGAGCGCATCGAAAAGGAATTAATATTGACATGTGCATTTGAACAACGTTTCGCGACCCATCGACTAAAATATATTTATCTAAAACAATTTAACATTGTTGTGCCGTAGCCGTATCCTAGCTATCAAAACACCGCTATCCCAGCTATGTGAAAACCATTTTGTCCACGTAAATATATATTCCGTAAAATAAATTTAAAAAATAACGGAAAATTTGTCGGGCGTGGAGTAAAGCGTGAGGCTGAAAACTATGGTAGAATATAAATTGATGAGGTAACGTAAAGGTAGAACTGGTGATAAGACTTGGCAACGACAATAAAATCTACGAGTATTTATCATTGCAATAAAATCAAGTGTTCATGTTTTCAACCCAGCGAATGGTGACAAAAAATTCAAATTTTAATGACTAAAAATCCCAATTACAAAACTGCGATATCCTGTAACTGGCTAAACGTTGCGCACAGCAACGTATTTGTGGAAAACGTCGAACCCCCCAAAAATCTGGTGAAAACTTCATACAAGTTTCAAATTCCCAGCAGAACTTCACGTTTACACTTTACAAGACGAACATCCGAAACTCCACAACGACAGGGCTGGGAATTTGACGCTTGTCTGAAATGTCACACAAAATCGGTGCCATAAAACGCGAAGGACAAAGTACCAATTGATTGTGGACATGTGTTTCAGCCGGGTGCAGAGGACCCACTGAGCCACAGCCCCCATCCAATGAGCCAGGGCCCAGGCAGAAGTTTCTGGGCACCGCTCATGCAAATGGACTAGCACTCGGGCAATGTAACAACTGAATGCATAATTAGGACAATCTGATTAACCCGATACGTTTCTTTCAGGGTGCTGTAACAAGAGTTTTCCATTCCATCCGATCGAAATGTTTTGCTACTCGGATCCACTGGGGGTCTGGCTTATTAGCGGCAAACGTATCGGGCTATTTTGAACGCCAACGGGAAATGACACATAACAAAGAGATAAATATATTCGTATTAAAGAAAATTAAATGTCTACGGAATGTGACTGACGCTGACACACGTTCAAATGGTCAAATCTAAGGAAAATTACAGTTCCGCATCCGAACGAAGTGAACGTTTAAACACGAAAATTATCATCAAATAAATCCTGGAAATTGAATGACCACAATCGCAATTTCCTTTATGACAAATCAGGGGATGACTAAAAGATACTCAGCTCTCAAGCGGCCAGTCAACATGTTTCTGTACCAGTTCGGACGCGGAATTAATTGTTCACCAATAGCAATTCAATGGCGACAAAAAAGAACATACGGCTAGCTATTCTATCAAAAAGATTCCCTTGACTCGAGAATACCCGAAATCAGTTCCAGGTTCTGAACGATTCCAAATCAATGACGCATCAGTAACACCTGCAAAAGTAGAAAACAATCAGCCCACGGTCAACACACTTATTTCATAATCAATCGTAGACTCGACGCTTTAATGATAATTACATATTTATGTCACACGTTAATATGCACACTTACCAACTCAAAACTTCTAGGAATTACAATCGCATCACCAGTTAAACAATACCCATTACAAAATACACATACGCTATGAGTACTGACAGTTCCAAAACTACGCAAAAAGTAAATCTTATCAGTTGATGTCGCCGTGGTCACATTTACACGAAACACATCCTTTTTGTGGTGAATATTAATTAGTCCCGCGCTAAAACCCACACAAAAAAGTCACTATACGTCAAAACGGCTACACATCCGGCAGCGTCGAAAGGCGGTCTTTGTCGTTTGGCCGCCAGCCAATCACATGCAGATCCACCGACTGCCAGCTACGTCTGCGACACGGAAACTGATACTTTCCAATAAAATATCATCGAAACACAGTGTACCGTATATCCCCCAATAGCTTCCCCCGCTAGCCAAGTGAGGAAAAAATACCCCCCTTCCCGGGTGAGACCTGAAAAAGTCGGTGAAAAAGCAACTTTGTGAAAAAAAAGTCTCTGGGGGTTGGATCGATAGCAAATCGCTCCTCCGGAGGGATACATAGCTGAAAAATTTTCTGGGGGGGCGGTTGGGGGGGTTTTGAGCGGCTTTGCGGGGGTTCAACATATAGGCTTTTTCGGGGTGTAGAAGGAAGAAAAGGGAGAAAAATCGGTAAAAGTAGGTGAAAATGGCTAAAAATAGGTATATACGCACATATACAGCCAAAATAGCTGAAAACAGGCAATAATGAACACGTACTCACGATTTTGGAGGTGAAAATTTATAAAATTGCATTAAAAGCAGCAATTTTGAGCAACAATTTGAGCAAAATTTCTTAAAAAGCACTCCGGAAAGGTAGATAGCTGGGCGATTGGGGGGGGGGGTTTAGGGGATAGTAGCCCAAAGCAGCTACGCCCATAGGGGATTTTGGGGTTAGCATTTTGGGGGGAGGGGGTTCGCCACTTTTCACGTGTTTATATATCGGGAACCGCTTTGTGAAAAATGTTGAAATTTGGATACATAATGGTTTCGGGTAGGGGCTCTCTCAGATTTCGACGAAATTTTTCTACGAGCCCCCAGACCGGAGTTAGGGTGGGTCAATATAAAGATGGTCATTTGTTAATTTTTTGGGTGTTGCCCAGAAAATGCAAACTTTGCACATCAATAACTCGGCTTTTTCTGACCCGATTTTGATCGATCAACACTTAAAATGATCGGCACAACCTGTAGATTCCGTTTTTGTGGTCGGATTAGTGACGCCTATATTGCATATATCGATTTGACCCAGTTAGTCAACGCAAAAATAATTTTTTAAGACATGAATTCTCGTAGTATCATATACTTTATACTACGAGAATTCATGTAAAACAAAAGTGATTTCAATATATCTTTCCAATCAAAGTTACAATGCTTCGAACTTTTTCCTCCCATAAACATAAATAATCACAAGGATACAATGCATGCAACTTCAAAACTCCGTATCTCGACCATTTCTCAGCTGATTTTGACCAATGAACACTTAAAATTATCAGAATAACATGGAGATATCGTTTTTATTCACAGTTTATTTGTATGCATTTTCATTATGTTGATTTCAGTCAAGAGTTTGCGTTATTTTCTTGTATGGCAAATCTGATAAAATATAGGGATGATCTGGGAACAAAAATGAAATCTCCATGTCATTCTGATAATTTTAAGTGTTCATTGGTGAAAATCGGCTGAGAAATGGTTGGGATATGGAGTTTTGAAGTTGCATGCATCGTACTTAGGGTTCAAACGGGACCAGTTTTTCGGACCGGGACCGGGACCAGAAATTTTCTAATGTCGGGACCGGGACCGGGACCGGGACTGGGGGGTCGGGACCGGGACCGGGACTGGCTTTTTCCAATTGTCGGGACCGGGACCGGGACCGGGACTGGGGGGTCGGGAACGGGACTGGGATTTGCCGAACCAGGTACCGGCACCGCGGTATTGTTTGAACCTTATTGGTATGTAATATCCAGCCAATGTTGTTCCACACACCTCCACTGTGTGAAGGGCCACTCTCAATGTATTAGCCTTTTCTTATAACATTATTCAAGCAGTATTCCATTGCCATCTTCACTTGATATTGTGAATATATGATGAAACGCAATGTACGCAGGATTTTTTTGGGAGGGGGGGGCTCCAGTTGTAGGTGCCAATGCCATGCCAGTATTGGCGCTGGCGTTGGCGCCAACGTCTACAATATAGGTATATTTATATACCTATATTTCGTACTAGAATCATGTTGGGGACCTTTCTAACGCTGTCACATTGTGGAAAAATACATAATAATCATTGGCTGGGTATTTGCGCGCTTGCGCGCAAAAATTTTTTACAAAGTCGCTTTAGAAAAGTGCCATTTCTGGCAAATTTTTTTGAAAAATACGTTTTTTCCATCCCTTGTCGGGACCGCTATAAAATTCCGGGACCGGGACCGGGACTGGGTGGTCGGGACCGGGACCGGGACTGGCTTTTTTTAATTGTCGGGACCGGGACCGGGACCGGGACTGGGGTGTCGGGACCGGGACCGGGACCGCCCCAGTCCCGACTTTTTGCCGAACCATGTACAGGGACCGCGGTCCCGTTTGAACCCTAATCGTACTGCATGTGGTTATTTATGTGGATGGGAGGAAAAAGTTTGAAGCACTGTAACTTTTGATTAGAAAGAGATATTGCACTCATTTTTGTTTTAAATGAATTCTCGTAGTCTAAAGTATATGATAACATGTCTTATTTTATCTTAAAATTATTTTTGCGTTGACTAACTGGGTCAAATCGATATATGGAATATAGGCGTCACTAATCCGACCACAAAAACGGGATCCACAGGTTGTGCCGATTATTTTAAGTGTTGAACGATCAAAATCGGCTCGGATGTGCAAGTTTGTATTTTCTGAGCAACACCCAAAATTTTCGCAAATGACCATCTTTTTATAGACCCACCCTAACTCCGGTCTGAGGGCTCGTAGAAAAATTTCGTCGAAATCTGAGAGCCCCGACCTGAAACCAAAATATATCCAAATTTCTACATTTTTCACCAAAAGGTTCCCGATATATGAACACGTGAAAAGTGGCGAACCCCCTCCCCCCAAAATGCTAACCCCAAAATCCCCTATGGCTACGCCTCCATGGTTTGGACTTCGGAGCAGCGACGTATCCAGGATTTTTGAGCGGGGGGAGCTGCTTGTTTACGGGGGCCGGCGAACGGGGGGGGGGGGGGGCTCAGCCCCAAAAAAAATTTTTCCCTATATAGGGACGGAAAGGCGTTCTGGCGCTAGCGCCATACGAAGGCGCCACACCATGGCGCTATTGGCGTTGGCGCCAGGAACCGCTTTATATGTATGGAAATATGCATACATATACAAGTGGCAAAAATGTGTTTATTTCCAAGGATATTGGTTTACAGGGACCGATCCGCTGAAAATACAATGCATGGGGAAGAAATTGCGCGCTTGCGTGCAAAAATTTTAAGAAACATCAGAAAATATAAAGGAAAAGTTGATTTTCCGGGACTTTTTAGGTCTCACGCCGGCTGCAGCCCTCCCCCCCCCCTAGATACGTCCTTGCTTCGGAGTAGGGTTGGAGGTTCATCGAAAAAAGTTCCCAACCCTGAAAAATCTGAAGGAAACACCACATGTCATCAGCATGTCATCATCCTTAATTTTTTTTAAATCGTTCCAAAATGCAAAATAACGCTTCACGCTCCAAATAGGCGTGCGCACACATTCATCGCGTCCACGCGTTTAACATCAGCATGTGCACATAAACACAAGCCGCGCAGTAGGAGTATACGTCAAAAACAAAATAACGCACCATTTACCGGCAATCATCATAAACGCAAAGCCAGCCAGGACGCAGACAAATGTGCCCACTGCCCACGTCCACAGATCGGGTGTTGTCACGCCGCAGCAGCTGATCTGCCGGGTACCCGGCACGTTGCAGGGTTCGTCGGCGAGTCATGCAGCGCTAGTGCACTGGACATCTGTTGACTGCAAACACCGTGACCGCTGGAGTGACGATTGGTCACGTGGCTGCGGACACAATAAATCAGGTTTTGAAATTTGAACGATTGTGTAGATACAAGCAGTTTAGGTGGGGTTACAAATATGAACAAGGAATCAAAGGGAAGGCTAATTTTTACAAAGTGTGGAAGGAAGAAAATGGAGAAAAAGCGCAAAAAATACGTGAAAAATAGCTAAAAACAGGTATATAAGCACATAGTACAAAAATGGCTGAAAACCGGCAATAAGAAACAAGCAATGAGAAACATAAATGAGTGATTGTGAAGGTGAAAAACTGTTTTTTTCAAGCCTGAAAATTAGTGGTTTTGAGCAAACGTTGGGTTAAAATTACTCAAAAATCGCTTCAGGTAGGTAAATAGATAGCTGGCGGATTGGGGGGGTTCAGGGGATAGTAGCCCAAAAAACTGCCTGGAGGATAGATAGATAGCTGTGTTATTTGGGGGGTTACCGAGTCGACATAAAAATGGATATTCTTGGTAGAAATCAACATTGATAATGGTTCCACATAGCTCCACAGTCATTCCATGCCTATATAAAAAATCACAGAGTGATCTCTCACAACACCTCACACCCATATTTAGGAACATAAAAAAAGTTTACCAAAAATCACTAATTTCCTTACGTTTTTGCTCATTTTCACCTTCAAACACACTTAATTCTTATTGCCTATCTTCAGTTATTTTTGGAAATTTTAATTATTTTTATAATTTCTCACCGATATATTTTTTTGCAGTTTTCTCCCTTTTCTGCCTTCTACAAATTGGCAATATTTGGGTAGGGTTCAAACGGGATTGACTTTTCGGGACCGGGATCGGAATCGCGATTGCCTTTCTGGGATCGAGATCCCGTTTGAACCCTAATTTTGGGTCCGCAGGGATAAAACATAAATGTGTAAGTTCGCTGCAGCCCGACTCACCTGTTTGTCTGCGACTAGTACGAAAACGCGCTTAGCATCCGGTCTGCAGACATCGATATGTATTTCGTGGGCGGGGCCACAGGCAACGAAAGTGGCTACGTCCATTGAGACACGGCCGGCGTGCACCAGTCAGTAACTCAACATTTCGGCACTCGAAAGAGCTGCGAAAATAGTTGCGATTACTCTTACACAGCCATGAAGCGAATTGAGAATCACGCGGGAAAAAAACTCTATAAGGAGGCACTTCCGCTTTACGTCCGCTTATTCAAAATTTGCGCAATTCACCGACAGCTACCCAAACAGTTGGCACGATGCCAACGGAAACAGGGAAAGCGCGCCACACAAATTAACAAAGGCTTCATCAACCACAAGCCCGACTCACCTTGGAAAGTCGAGCGCTGCAAAACTGATCGTCTCGTTTACGCCAGCGGACCAGTCCACCCAGATGACAGACGGGAAAGTGCGACGGCGGCGAGTTGACAGAGTAGTTCGCCTTGTTCAAGTTCTCACTCCTCCGGCAACTGTGCCTGCGACAGTAGTCCGCGAATAAAAACAATAATAAATGAATCAAGAACCGAAGTTAAACATCGGCTATTGTGCGCAGCGAGAAAATCGAGACAAAAATGGTAAAATACGAACCGGGGAGACATTTTCCGTGGTTTCACGTGTTTTAAAGCGCATTCAGTGCTTTCGCGCGCCCGGTTTTGCGTTCGGTTTCGCTGTGGAGATTCGCAGCTCGCCATTTGCAAGCAAAAGCAATGGTCGATCGTCGTACGGAGAGTGGAACCCCAGCTTTTTTTTCTTTTTCCGTTTGTTTTTGACGGAAAGTAATATTTTTTGATCCACCTTCACAGGGGAACTCCCTCTGAATACGTCCCTAATTCGCTGAATACGTCAGAGATTAAGGCGGAGTCTATTGTTGATCGCCCTCGTGTTCCAACGAACGTTTTGGATGGTTACGGTAAAAAAAGTCAAGCAATCTTTCGAAATTGAAAGGTCCAAGCGAAAATCGTGATAAGTAACACCGCATCCAAGAAAAATATGTCACCTGAAGCGTTTAAGGAAAAATCGCATCAGTCAGACCCAAAACACGGAAATGTGCAACTATTTAGATGAAGCCATGTTTGTGACATGAAATGTGTTGTGGCACTTGTACATTTTGTGTATTTAATATTTTACTAAAATTAATTGATGGCAGTTCAGTGTCATGTCAAGTGTCAGATGGAACACGGTGCCTATAAAATAATTTTATTACTTAAATTTTGACACCTTCCACGGCATTTGACGAATCCGTGTGACATTTTGCATGGTATTTGACACTATAATATAATATGGTGATGCCCCCTGATCCGGTTTGGCAAAATCTCAGAGGAAAATAGAAAAATAAAATGGAAAATAAATAATAATAAAAAATGACAAATAAAAATCGTAAAAATTATATTTTTTTGTAAAATTTTTAGTAAAATTGAAAAAATGCATCTTTTTCGTGAATACTGTATTACCTCGAAATACCCCCAAGGGGTTTATTAGTTCGCCAGCAAAATTTGTGGGGGATAATTCGAGGGGGGTCTATTATTTCGCCAGAAATTTTTGGAAATTCCCCATACTCAGACGTATAAAAATCAAACAATTACACAGATGTAAATGTGTTTATATTTAGCCATAAACCCTTCCCTAACGTCACTCAATTATCGGTTTTACCGTGTGTTCTGCATTATACAGATCACAAACTGTTGTATTTGTCATGTACGTTCTCTTCACATTCAATTTTAGGGGGGTATTTCGAGGGGGGGGGTATTATTTCCTCAGCCAAATTTTAGGGGGAGGGGGTATTTCGAGGGGGGAGGGTTAGTTCAAGGGGGGTTAATTCGAGGTAATACGCTTAAATTGTATATTTTGTAAATCAAATTACTATTTGCCTGGTTGTTGCTTTCATTGTTGTGATTGAAATCAACCATATATTTAGGTATCTTCGAATCTCTTGTGAGTGTGGGAAAACAACAACTCCCCCTACTTTTATGGGTAGAAAACATTTCACAAAATGTCACATAAAAAAAAACGTTTTGTTTTTATATGTAAATTTATGTATTATCTTGCAGCTAAAGTTCACTCAGATTGATCTCACTGCTTCACTTGTGAATTTTGTATTCTTACAAATCATTTTTGTTACCAAATTTACCCCATTTGTACAGTAAATTAATCATACATTTTACTGAAAATTCGGATGAAAAAATAATTCCCCTCGAATAACTCCCCCCTCTCAAATAATTCCCCCCTAAAAACTTCTGACGAATAAAAAACTCCCAGGAGACTTATTCGAGGATATACAGTATCTGTTTGATTCATTTTTCAGGTGAGTTCATTGAATGCAACATACAGAATAATAATAGGTCATAAATAAAAAACATGAAAAGATGTCATGGCAGATTATCAAGAAATTTTTTATTGGTGTGCAGCATTGCCTCCATCTCAAGGCCTCCAGCACCCATTGTATGTCATGTGTGCCCAATATGCACAGCGTGGAAAAATGCATTCTGTTGTCAATTTGGCAAATGGAGAAGCAAAAAAGACAATTTGAGATGTGAGAAGTAAAATGCAAAGTGAGAAGTTAAATGATAAGTAAAAAGCTAAAAGCAAATTAATTTGAGAAGCAAGAAATAAAAAGAAAAAGAAAAAGTTCACTTCACATTATAACTTTACACTTCTCAGTTTTCAAACAGTTTTACCTCTCCACTTGTGGAATTGGCTCCTCCACATTCAGTTAGGGTTCAAACGATATATCGTATTGAATATCGGATATTGATCATTGTTTTATATCAAATATTGAATATTGATATCGAAAATTTTGAAAAAATATTGAATATCAAATATTGACCATTTTTTTAATACCGTATTTCCTCGAAATACCCCCCGGGGGGTGATTGTTTCATAGTGGTCCCAAGAGGGGGGGGGGTTAAACGAGGGGGGGGGTATTTCGAGGGGGGGTTATTATTTCACAAGAAAATTTTTGAAAACCAAGTACGAAATTGTCGTCTGAAAACGTACGCAGACGTCGAAAAATGCAACAAAACCGCCATTTATAAGGTTCTGTAGACTAATATTAGTATGTAGATGGTATGTAAACTGTTCTAACGTGACACCGACATTGTTTTAACGTGTGTTCTGCAGTACACAGAACACAAACTGCCGTATTTGTCATGTACGTTCTCTTTACACTCAATTTGGGGGGGTATTTCGAGGGGGGGGTGATTGTTTCATAGTGGTCTCGAGAGGGAGGGGGTCAAACGAGGGGGGGGGGGTATTTCAAGGGGGGGGGGGGGGGGGTATTTCGAGGAAATACGGTATATCAAACCTGTATTGTGTCCCTAATTAAATTTATTATTTTCATTTTGAGATATCTGTGATTGATCTGATTTACTTATAGTAATTTATTTGAAGAGTAAAAGTACAATATTATAATGTCATTTTTGTTGGAATGCTTAATTTGAAGCCTGAAAATGCTGATATGCTATTTTTCTGCAACATGCATTAAGCAATTCAGTTATAAGGGATCTACGAATTGTTGTTTGCCTAATACACATTCATCATGTTTTTCTTACATTTTCTACTTTTGACTGATGTAAACCTGTTTTAAATCACTTGTACCAGTCACATTTCAGTACGTAGATGATTAACAAAACCATGTGTGGAACCACATGAAAATACAATATGCCGCTTGAAATTTGCCCTGCTATACCAAAAGCAAATTGCAATCGAAAATATTGAAATATCGAATATCGGATATCAGCCATTTATTTATACCTAATATCGATATCGATATCGAGGTTCCATATCGTACCGATATTGAATTTCAAATTTCAGAAAAAATATCGAATATCGAATATCGATATCGAAAAGTCATATCGTTGAACCCTACTTGCAGTGTATGCCAGCAACGATGGCAAAAACACATTAAACACATAAAAAATGCCTTTTATGAAAAAACTTCACCCTTCACTAAAACAGATTCCGTTTTTGTTTGAAAAGAAGCACTTTTCTCCCCTTGAATAAACTCCCCTCAAAATACCCCCAGGTGTTTTCGAGCTGAGGAAATAACCCCATTGAAATACACCTGAAATGATGTAAACACCTTCCTGGTCAGACCCGGCACCCTATTTATATGTCTTGATATATCCTATTTGGCCATGTTTATTACCAGTTTAGGGTATGTAAAAGCATATTCTGTATTTTACTATGAATTGCAAAAAAAATTTCTGATGAAATAATAAACCCCTCAAAATTTCCACTCTGAAAAAATAAACCCCCTGGGGAAATATGGTATTTACAATCAAACCAGAGATACTCAAGTTTCTTTTGCAAAAAAAGCTCAAAACAACTAGGTATTCAATTTTAAAACACTTAAAACACATAATGTGTGTTTTAAAGAATACTTTCTCATTGTTGCTTGCCTGATTGCTGGGGATACTCAGCACAAATGGGCCCAGCACAGTCACACTGATACTGAAAATTCAAACTAGGGTTATCAATAATTGTACATTTACACTGCAGTAACGATGGCAAACAAAAATTCAAAAATGTTTTGGATTTTTTTGGAATTTTCGAATTTTTATTTCACCCCCAGGCAAAAAAAAATTACCCTAAATCCTCGAATAAAACCCCAGGGG